>SNQJ01S0035429.1:0-23273 GCA_010110895.2 Picea sitchensis | reverse complement strand
GGTAAAAATAAATCAAATGAATGGAAACCAATGGTTGTTGAAAGAGGTAAGACATGTTCCATATCTAAGGAAAAATCTAATTTCAATAGGGCAATTGGCAAGTGAAGGTTGTATATCCATATTTAGAGATAATGTGTGGAAGGTCACCAAAGGATCATTGGTGATAGAAAAAGGAGAGAAGGTAGGTACATTGTATGTATATACTGGTAATACTGACTCTTATATATTTTTATCTTCTACAGGAGTGGATACAACATTGTGGCATCATAGGCTTGGACACATGAGTGAGAAGGGGATGTAGATACTTCACAACAGAGATTTGTTTCCAGATCTTAAACAAATTGATTTTGATGTCTGCGAGCATTGTGTTTATGGAAAACAAAAGAGAGTCAGATTTCTCAGAGTCGGAAAAGAAAAGAAGAGTGAAAGGTTAGAGCTTGTGCATATAGATGTATGGGGACCATCTCATGTATCATATCTTGGCAACTCTCATTATAATGTTACTTTTATTGATGATGCAACTAGAAAAACTTGGGTATATTGCATTCGAAAAAGATCTGATGATTTTGATACTTTTAAGAAATGGAAATATTTGGTTGAGAATGAGACAGGAAAAAGGTTGAAGTGTCTCAGATAAAAAACTGGAGGTTAATATTGCAGCAAGGAGTTTTATGATTATTTTTCATACCATGGGATTCATAGAGAGAATACATTTCCAGGAAAACTACAAGAAAATGGTGTGTCAGAAAGGATGAACATGACAATCATGGAACGTGCGAGGAGTATGAGATTTCATGTTGGTTTGTCATTACAATTTTGTGTAGATGTTGTAGATATTGTTGTTTACTTAATAGGCATTCTAGAGGAGGCATGGAAAGGTAATAAGGTAAACTATTATTTTTTGAAGACTTTCGGTTGTGAAGAATTTGTCCATATTGATAAAGAAAATAGAAAATCTGGAGGCAAAATCAAAGAAGTGTAACTTTATTGGATACAGTGTTAATGATTTTGGTTATCGCTTATGTGATTATGAAAATCACAAAATCATTAGGAGTAGAGATGGCATATTCAATGAGAAGATCATGTACAAAGATTAGTTGCAAGGAAAGAAACAGGAAAAAGAAAAAACAGAATGCAAAGTGCTTTATGACATCATTGAAAAAGAAATTTCAAAGGTACAAGAAGATAAAAATGTACAATAGCAGGAGCAACATGTACCTCAAATTCCTGCAAGTGTTGTTAGAATATCTACCAGGTTAAGTAGACTCCCTTAATGATACTCTCCTTCATTGTATTATTTATTGTTGATTGATTCTGGTGAACCAAAATGTTATGAAGAGGCAATGCAAGTAGACACTAAAAAGAGGTGGGAGCAAGGAATGAAAGAGGAAATGGATTCCCTAGTAAATAACCAAACTTCGGATTTGGTTCAGTTCCCTGGAAAAAGAGCATTACAAAATAAATGGGTTTACAAGTTGAAGGAAGAATATGGAGGCAAAAAGTGGTGTAAGGATAATCTTGTTGTAAAGGGGTTTGCACAAAAGAAAGGTACAAATTTTGATGAAATGTTTTCTCCTGTTGTTAACATGAATTCAATTAGGCCTATTTTAAGTCTTGTGGCACTAGAAGATTTCCATCTTGAACAATTAGATGTAAAAACAACTTTTCTCCATGGGAATTTGGAGGAGGAGATTTATATGCAGCAACCACAGGGGTATGAGGTCAAAGGGAAGGAAAATTTGGTATGTAGGTTGAAGAAGAGATTGTATGGCCTAGAGAAAGCTCCAAGGCAGTGGTATTTGAAGTTTGACAGGTTTATGACAGAACATGGTTATAGTAGATTTGATTCTAATCATTGTGTTTATTTTGAAAGGCTAGAAAATGGAAGCTATATTATCTTGCTATTGTATGTATATGATGTTGGAACACATATAATTCTAAACTTTTGAGATTTATATTCCTCATCTACTGAAAATATTCTCTCTCCCAAAACGGTAACTTAGAAAATAACTTTCGAATTTTAAATCAAATTCATTTCTGGTTAATTAGTAATAAGTCACAAATGATATCCGTCGTTGATGAAGTTTTTTCATTTGATCAAACGATCCTAATATCTTTGGAGTGTTGGAGTTGCCTAATTGTTAAAGAGGTAAATAAATAAAGGTCACTCTGAAGCTTCGCGCTTCGAGCGTTTCGATAAGTCTTAATGATAAAATCCCTGAAACCCGAAAGTGTGTGTTCATCACTTTTACTAAACCTTTAAAGGACACGAGTCGTAGTACACGTGTAGCTTTTGAGTCTTCCCTGAGTTGACATGTGGCACCCATTTCTGACATTTTCATTTGAAGATTCATATGATTCCAAGTAACACGTGGCACCTCCCCTTTTCTTGAGACATCATCTAGAATGACGTTATCTAACATGTCACTACGGAAGATGATCCTTCAGGAATATAACAAAGAACTAATTCACAAATCACTGAAGCACTAAAATGCAGAAGTATTAAAATTTAATTAATTAAGTTAATCATGGTCAAGAGATAATTAATGAATTCCCACTTCAGGGTTCAGACATTTAGCCTTCATCGTATCTTAAAATATCCGAAGTCTGAATTTATGAAAAACTTAAAGTTAAATACGATTAATTAAGACTTAAAATAAATTACCGGATAATTAATCACTTCGCAGTTTCGGGTTTCGAGGATTTCCTCTCGAGCTACATGTAAAGTTCCCGAAGTTCGAACTCCCGAAACACTTGAATTTAACACAATTTTTTTTAAACATGATTAATTAAGGTTTTAAAAGTGATTATCCATGGATTAACCTTCGCAGATTCGGGATTCGAGAAACTCTCACTCTGTCTCATCTAAAACTCCCGGACACAAACTGTCGAATATTAATGGCATTTATGACTAATTAACAATAATGATTCAAACACGGATTGTGGATAGGCAAGTAGACATTTCCATTAAAGTTAATAAATTTTCGTCAGCGAATTTATACGAAAATCAATGTATCTGATTTGAATAAAGGCACTTGGATTTCAAATTCATTTTCACCTTCCGCAATTAGCAAGATTTTATCAGTTTGAAAATCTTACATATTTTCTCTGCAATAGGTAACCTCACTCAATTTCTTAGATATCATGGCTCCGCAAAAAAGGATGAAGAAGAATGATGCGGTTGGCGAGGGTTCAAATCCAAATGAAGACGTTATGTCAAACACCATGCCGTGAGCCATAGAAACTGTTAAAACTTGGACGCAGGTGTTCTAGGTTCTGGAACATGAAATCATAAACTATCCAGAAGATTCTGGTGATGAAGAAGATGATATTCATGCAACTAAACTTAGACATATAGCCCAATCAAAGCTACACAAGATAGTTGAGTGATCGAGACTCATGTTGTATAACGACATGATAAGTTGGGCCTTGGACAACGTCGACGTCCAAACCAGGAGCATCATCAACCACTAAAAGGTTTTCATTGGTTATTTTCAACCGAAAAACCTCCAAGTAATGTATAATCTATCTCCTAATCCTAAATATAATTACAATGTTGCATTTGTGTTGGAGTTCGAGGAAAAGGAATGCATATAATACGACAAGAGTTATCCCAATATAATTAGGTCCTGGTGGGGGAACCCAGAGAAGTTCAGGGCCGACACTCATGGTATGTATGCCACAATGTCATTGGACGCTCACATGATTTATGTAGCCATGATTCTCTATAGATTGTTGGGGAAGAAGAGTCCTACTCATTTCCCGGTGGAATCAGTATCTATCATGCAGAAGGTGGTTGAGGGCTACACTTTTAATTGGGCCAAAATGTTGTCGGATAACTTGGCCAAACAAATTACTGAATACAAAATGGTGAAATAAAAGGGGCAGTCCGCCCCTTTCTATTTGTTTGTGTATGTCATGGATTCCATATGTTTTATGACTCCTTTCCCATTGATGAATTGGAGCTGGACCCTGACCAGTGCAGAGCATATTCACTTCTAGCATTCCAAGTTGTGGGAGGAAAAATCCAAGGATTTATTTTACGAAATCTGTCACAATGTAGTGGTTCCTGTTCATATAGCCCTATATGGTCACCCACCTCCTCGAATTTCAGACAAGATTATGGGAAATCTGCGTAATCTAGCAGATTGGTTCATTCAAGAAAACTTCTCTTATATCAGGGTTTTAGGATGCTTAGTTCCTACCCATGCTCTCCCACGATTTTTACCAGACTGGCTGGTATGCAAAGAAGTAGCTTACCAGATAGTAACAGGAGGCATTAGCAAGGAGCTGAAAGAAGCATAGAAAAAGGTATGGTCGACTTTCCCTATCCAGGTTGGCATGTTTTCACTATTGGATAACGTCCACTCCAAAGTGGAGGCTATGGCTTTAGAAGATGTCAATTTGGTTGACATTGAATTCAAAAGGCATGACCCACACAAGATTGTGGAGAACCACCTGGCCCAATTCAACATGAAAATATATGTGCATGAAAACTCCCCATATGACGAAATATTCATGGGAGTTAGGTCTTATGAGGAGGTATAGGACAAATTCCAAACCTTGTCCCTAGATCAATAGGCTAGTTTCCTCAGTTTCCAGATACATAGGAGAAACCGTTTTCCAAAAGTACTACAAGGAGATTCGATAGCCTCTCCCCCTAAATAGGAATCTATGCCTCCAAGTTTTGAATCAGGGTACTCTGGTAAACATAATATTGAGGAAATGTGAAATAGCTCCAAGGTTTTGACACAAGAATTAGAAGCCTCATTGTCAGAACAACTAAGCCCCCAGGCCTTAGCTCATCTCAAAGCTTACCTAAAGCAAGGACAGGATGCATCTCCTTTGACACTAGCCACACTTGCTTCCAATACAGTAGAGTAAAAACAGTCTACAGAGATCGATACTCCTATTACATCATTGACACCTCTGTAGTCTAGCTTCAAAAATCCTAGTTCCAAAATCATTTTTGTAAGTGATATTACCCCAATCTCGCTCGAAGAGATGCCTCCTTTAGATTTCTTCTTCAACAAGAAATTAAAGGTTGTCATTAAAATAGAATCACACCAGAAAGACAGAGTAATAACCAAAAGGCAGAGGATGTTGTATGACAGGAATGATCGCGATGATTCAGGATTCGTAAAAGAAGTTGCAGGTTCATTGGGTGCCTTTTCCACTGCAAATCAATGGTCTGTGGAGAATTTGGCAGAGCAACTAAGACAAAAAATATTATTGGTGGGGAAATTGCAAGATCAAATACTGGCCATGGAATAGACTGTAAGGAATAATATGAGCCAAGACTTTGAGCAAATCATAGCTCAAGACCTACAACAAATCCAACAGTTGTAGGCTAACCTTGAGGAGATCCATCGAAATTCATAGGCAAACCAAGGATTCATCATAGGCAAGTCATCTTATACCTAAATGAAGGAACCTTAGTAGATATTTCAACCTTCCAGACTCAAGAACTGGAAATGGCCCAGCAGGATCTTTTTATGAAGATAGATGTCATCTAAAAGTTCTACCAAGCAGTAGATCTCTCTCTGAAAGACTTCTATATCAAGGAAAGGGAGGCTCGCTCAGCCCGAGATAAGTTTCAAGAAGCCATCGTATTAATGCAGAAAGAGAACATCCTTGATTTTCCTAGGTTGTATCCTTTTGAACAAATAAGAGGTGAGATGGCTCTAAAGGCTTGGGAGACCAATCTAACAGAGAGAAAAATATTTCCCATAGAAGTAAAAGAGGCTTTCCTAGAAGCGTTGTCTCCATTAGACAAAGGGATAATTGATATTACGGGAAGTGATATTTTGGAATCCCTGGGGCATATTGATATAGAAATGAACCAACAGAACTCCATAAAGAGAAAAAAGGAAACTCTGGTAGCCATTCATAAATCAAGCCAGATTGATCTTTTTAAAATCAATAAGTGGTTACTGAATCCAAGCTTACAAGTACAGGCCACATCTTGAGAAGTGAAAAGAATCCAAGAAAGGCTACCCCAAGTAGAAAAGAAGTTATTCAGTTTCGAGGTGAATGAAACAATTGAACCTTCAAGGCTTGTAGTGGAATTGCTGAACAAATGCTAGCAGTTTATTGACCATAAAAAAACAAATATAGCTAGAAGCAGGTAGAAAAATATACACAGTCTTTTCTCCTTTTTGACCTCCTTATCTTTCATCTCAAACAACCATTTGTCTCATTCACTCTCATTCTAAACTCCCGCTTACCCCCATTCCATTATCATTCTTCCCACGGACGATCACTTTTCCTACGTTCATTGTTAGTTCTTTGACGAGCCATGCAGAGTTATCAATCTGACTACCCTTCTCCCTCAAAAGAAACGTTTTTCCAGTAGGTGAAGAGATAGAAGAAAATGCTATCAAAGCTCATCGGATTTTACACACTGCTATCTTATTTCTGAATTATTCTATTTTAATTAAATATGGTAAGAATTCTAACCGTTTTGAGTTGTGATAGATTTTGTCTAAATACATAGATTTAAGATCTATTCAAGGTTTCTTATTACCGGATGTAATAGAGAAATTTCTCCTTTTGATTATTAATACAAGTGCAGATAGAGATTCCAAATTATTTTCAGTTTGAGTTATGTGTTTCTTCTGTATTTCTTATTTAATTCCTTGATAAGAAATTGATTGCAATTTAGTATCACAACTACTATAATCATGTTATAATAATAATTCATTAAGTAAACAGTTTTTCCTTTGTATTTACTACAAGTAATACAAGACCTGCAAGCTATTTGAATTACTGCATCTTATATCCTGTTCAAGGGTGTACCCTTTACTTTCTTCTACTACAAACAACGTGAGACTTGTCTGCCATTGATGTCTTATTTTGTTTAACGATTTTGTAATTTTCTCCCACCCCATTTGATATTATAATTGTGACTTAGACAACCAAATATGACCAATGTATTGTCATGTTATTAATTTCATTTAAGGATTATTTCTTATATATCTAAAGGTAGGAAAATCACTCTTTAAAACACTCTTTTTAAACATTCCTGATGCCTGACATTACTCTTTGAGCCTTAAGTTTAATCTCAAGAACAACAGATGACATGATTGTTTCAGGGTCTAATATGCATGATATAAATGTGCTCAAGAAGAAATTAGATAATTCATTTGCGATGAAGGATTTGGGTGTTGTAAAGAAAATCCTTGGTATGAGAATAACAAGAGAGATAGGAAAATCACAAATTGACATTGTCTTAGGGTGAGTACATAGAGAAGGTGTTGGAGAGGTTTATAATGCAGAATGAAAAATCAGTTAGTACACCTTTGGCCATCCATTTCAAATTAACTAAGGAAATGTGTCTCAAGACACAGGAGGAGATAGAATACATGTCAAGGGTCCTGTATTCATCAACAATTGGCAGTTTGATGTATACGATGGTTTGCACAAGACCAGATATTTCACATGCATTGGGACTTGGGAGCACGTATATGAACAATCCAGGTAAAGAACATTGGGAGGCAGTAAAGTGGATTCTCAAGTATTTGAGAGGTATTTCTACTCATGCATTATGTTTTGAAGGCTCAGACGTTGTTCTATAAAGATATGTTGATTCAGATATGGTAGGTGATAAAGATAGTAGGAGGAGCACCACAGGGTATGTTTTTACTATAGGTGGAACAATAGTAAGTTGGATTTCAAAACTACAAAAGGTTGTTTCACTTTCAACAACAGAGGGAGAGTATGTTGCTACTACAGAGTCTAGTAAAGACATGATTTGGCTACATATGTTTATGGAGGAATTGTGAAAGAAGCAAGAGAACAACAGGTTGTACTGTGACACTGAGAGTTCCATTCATATTGCAAAGAACTTAGCCTTCCATTTGAAGAATAAGCATATACAGTTGAGGTACCATTTCATACGATCATTTTTGGAAGATGGACATTTGAAGTTGGAAAAGATACACACTAGCCAAAATCATGCAGACATGTTAACAAAGGGAGTAACCAAGGAGAAACTAAGTTCCTTCTCAGTTTTAGTTGGTCTTCAAGCATGAAGGTGAAGATGAAAAATTTTCCAGTTCTAAGAAGGATCATAGTCCAACAAATACAACAACGGTGGATTTGTTGAGATTAGTCTCCAAGTGGGAGATTGTTGGTTGTGGAGCTTGGTTATCTTCCTGATTCATAGGTCTTTGTTTTCAGTCGTGTTTATACCCCATGAAGACTTTACACCCTGGAATATTGTACACCCCTTCACGCGAGGGAGTGCTGGGGGGTCTTTCCCCTCCTGCAGGGTCCAAGGGGGCTATCCCCCCTGTTTGGGGATCTAGGGGAAAGTGGGCCTCGGTTGGGGTTCGGGGGTGAAGCCCCTGAAGGAAAAATTGCCTTGTAAATGTATATTGTAATTTCATAGTAAATCTGGACCATTCATTATAAGGTCACATATCTTACGGTAGAAGTTATGTTAGGGTTTTTTCCCTAGAAGGAAACCCTCTTTTATGACATAAATGTATTGCAGCTATGTATCATTGTGAATATTGTACTGTAAGTGAGGAGACTGTGAGAGAAAGAAGAGGAAGTTACATCGGGTGTGTTGTAGGTTGTATCCCTTCATTTGCTGGATAATACTAAAGGAAGGACCTGGAAAGTTCTCTGGTGGATGTAGCCCACACTGGGTGAACCACATATATATGTATCTCTATTGTATTGTGTATCTTATGTGTTTTATTTCCATATTTGTTTTATTTTATTGTTCCACGATCCTGCTTTTCTAATAGTCTACAAATGTTATGACCTTGAAAGTAATGAGGCAATTGGGCTTGGAAGTCACAAGACCTTATGGGAATGTTTGTGGGATTGAATCCAAGGCTATTAGTACATATGGTTTGATATAAAATGTAGAATTTTTCCTTGCAATATATTTTGAGATAGTCCTTTTGATGGACATTGTGGTTGTAGATATCCTAGACATTTGGGGAATGATTTTGTCTAGGAAGTTTGTTGCACTATTGGGTGGAACATTAAAAATGGAATTATCAATGATATTATAACCATAGGTGATGAATCCCATGTATTCATGTACAATAAACCAATGACAAGGGATCATGTTGAAGAAACTGATATTGACCCTGAAAATGATAGTCCCTTGGAAGACTTCCCTGAGGAATTCATGGATTCCCCTCCTGACGTTTTCTCGGATGATATTCCTTTCACCCAAGAAGATGATATTGATGATATAGTGTAGCCCAAAAGGGAAGAATATCTGGAGTAACTATACAAATACACAAACAAGCTAGTTGGATCCATCATGGTATTGAAGAAAGGTGATAAAGGGATGTTGAGTAAATTGAGCCAAGAAGATACTTTTACAATGAAGTCCCATCCCCCTCCCTTGAAGAAAGATTATAGAGTGAGTCAAGAAATGATTGATATCAAGGAGGAGGATTATAAACAAGGAGAGTTTATCTTAAAGTGGGACAAGAGGAAAGGCCATCCCAATACATGCAAGGATTTTGATAAGTTGTGGATGGACCCCTACAAGATTGAAAATAAGTATGTCGAGGATTCCTACTATATATCCATGCTAGAGGGAAGGAGACATCCACTACCTATTATTAGATCCCTTCTCAGGCCCCATTATGAGGAGGAGACTTGAATTCTTGTTTGTATTTGTATATTAGGTAGGTTAGGTAGGGAATTTTGCATCCTACATTGCATTTTCATATATGATTTGCATCATGCATTCATGCTATTATATTATTGCATATTATTGTATATACATTGCATCCCATTTGTATATTGTGCATACATGTTAGGAAATTTCATTTAATCATTGTATAATTATTTTGTCATTATATTTTTAGTAAAATGTTTTCTTTTCAATATGATTTTGATTTACTACTAACCTTGGTGGATCACATCCATCAGTCGATACTTCTGATGGGTTGTGTTGTTTGAAGTGGGAGAAGGATTGTAGGTCTTGGACAACCATATATGTTGAGGTTCTCATGCGGTCTACGGGTAGCACATGTCCCCATGTTGGAGCCAAATGTTAGCCCCCTCACATGCCTAGGGATAACTAGAGGATATCATGTCTTATATACTACAATGGACATAATGATCTTAACCATGATGATGATCAACAATTCCACAGACGTAAGCCCAACAACCCCCCCATATTACCTCTTATAAATACAGATAAACCAAACTCGTCACATCTAGAAAACTCAGTGTATGGGAGATGGTAAGATAGAGTCACCATGAGGTATGTTATCCATCCTTTCATGTGAAGTGTTGAGCTTAATTTACTAGGCTTGTGGATGAGGATCATTGTTTGAAGTTGCATAATGGATCACCGACTTGGGAAGTTATGTGTATTTCCTTGTTTCACCTTAGTGGTCAGATTTTGTGCCCCTCATATTGACACCACCCAAGGAAAAGGGGTACTATTGAGGGGCCCTCACAACGGTAACGTTCCATCCCCCACCATAATTAAAACTTTCCATCCCGGAGCTTGTCACAATGTACTAAACTTCGATAATGGGTCGTGGTTCATTCTCTCATGGGGAGAAGGGGTTGAAGTCCTATAGGTTGATGGAGATGCTATATATATGCTATGTAATGATAAAATACCACCTATAAAATCCAAAGGCCAATTTGAGCTCTACCCCCTTTAATGGTAATCACCCCTTGTCCTAATGCACTAAATGCATATCTATAATAGAACATTATCCCAATAATAAAATGAAAGAATAATATCTTGAAACCTGTAAAGGGGACTTGTAAAATAATAAATGGGTATCAAAAAGAAATTAAGAGGTTCAAATTGCAAAAAGTACCAAGGAAAGGGTATCTCAAGAAGAAAGTGATCCCTCTACAAAACTACTCATAGAAATGAATTTAATGACACCATAAGCCATGAAGTAAGTGAAACCCATACCACTATCACACTTACTCTTGAATCATTTCTTTCTTTCAATGTTTCCCTCGTGACCTATTTGGGTATTTTTTTTCATTGTCCTGCTTTGCACACTTAATGGGTTTGGATGAAGGCCCTCCCATATTCAAAATTTCTAACTCACATAAAGTCTTGAACTGGTGTGATGCTTGAAGGGGATACTGAGGTGAATTGTTCACATGGATTATATCTTAAGTAACATCTTACTTTTTTGGCTTAAGGACTAATGTCTCTTATGAACATTGGTTTACCTTGTCATATATTCTATTTTGATTTGGATGGATCTGAAATGTTTCTTTTAGGGACGTCATATGTTTTCACCTAGGACATTGTGCCTTTATTGCAGGACATTGACACATGTGATGTAGAGCAGTGGGTCACCCAATGACTTGGCACCTTCATACATGAGCTCTCACATCTTTAGGACCTGGGATGATGGACAAATGGGCTTCGTTTTGGTATATTTGGTCATTATGGAACACAGATGGGATGAAAGCCCACATGATGGGTAGTGTAACCTGGGGATTGTCTCTCACTAGATGGAGGATGTTGCAACATTTGGAAGTTGGATACCATGCAGAGACGAGATGCAACTTATTCCACCTTGGATGCAGTGCTCTAGACCCTTAATGTTGGCCTCCATTTGATAATTACGTCACCTTTTATGGTTTTATGATGATGGGATTTTAATTCACTTTGGGTACCACTAATGATGGAGCATGACCATGGACAAGTAGACACACCATTTCCATAATTATACCTTGATATGATTCCATGTGGCCTTCGGGGGACCTCCTTTTCCCTTGGGAGGCTTGACGTCACCACACGTGTGGCATTATGATGGCTTATTTTAATTTTATCATTTGTAGAGGTTATTTAAGGGATCAACCCCACTTAAATCATGGATTATTTGTCATTTCACTTTATCTTGTGGAAAAGGCGCTAGGTTTTAACCCATATACAGAGTCTAGCGCTAGGATCATTCTTTCATCAACACATTCTGTTATCACATGAAGTTGTCGTGGGTCATATGTAGTTGTTATTAAAACCTAATTCTACACCTTTTCCCTGTCTCTCTCTTTTCCGCATACCTTCCTATAAGTTTTTCCTCTTCTGGTTGATAAAGTCAGGTCGATCAAGTATGTTTTATGCATAGGGAAAAACTATGAGGAAAATGAAACATTCAGTGCAGTCCATTTCGAGCTTGAAATACAAGAAAGAAGATAGGTTCAATTTTCAACAGTGGAGATCCCATGTATAGATTCAGATTAATGGATCTCATGCATTCGGAGTTTCAAATTCACGCAAGGATTAAAAACTAAACAGAAGTGTCGAAGTTCTGAAGTCACGAAGTAATGAGATACTGCCACGTCAACTGGGATAAAGTCACTTTGGACGATATTCATGACTGTGTTCAAAAGTTATCGAAGCTCGAAGTACCGAAGTAACAAGAGACTTCCACTTCAACCGGGAGAAAGTCACTTTGGACAATATTCATACCTGTGTTCAAAATCTCCCGAAGCTCGAAGTGCCAAAGTAGCGAGAGATTTCCATGTCAACCGAGAGAAAGTTACTTCAGGAGATTTCCATGCTTTACAATCCAAACTCCTGAACTCCCGAAGTATGAAGTGTCGAAGTAACAAGAGACTACCACGTCGCTTCAAACCCTACCACTCCATGGGTGTTTTTCAACTCAACACATGGCACTCATCCATCATTAGTTGTGACATCATATAGTGTCAGGCCGCCACGTCACTCTGGGCCCATACCACTCCGAGAGATTTTCATGCTTCACAATCCAAAACTCCTGAAGCCCAAAGTGCCGAAGTACCGAAGACACTTGGCACTCATCCGTTAGGACTTGTGACACTCATCCATGGAGACAAGTGGCTTCCATATGGCCTTGACATGTGGCACTCATCCATGGATACAAGTGGCTTCCATCTGGCCTTGACATGTGGCCCTCATCCCAGTTCATTTGGTTGCATCATTCACCCATTTCTATGTAACATGTGTCACCCTTATTTCCATGAAAAGTCAACAAAATGACGTCAGGACACCACGTCAGAGTCAAGAGATCGTCCTCTGGGAGGTATTCCTGCTCAACATTCAAAGATCCCGAGCGCCAAAATTGGCTCCATCTATAAACATGGATTAAAGGATTCTCGAATTGGTAGGCGGATAAATTTTAGCAGGGGCGCTAAAATAGCAGGGTTACCTAGATCGAAGATTACAGCAGATCGATGACCACACTTCATTATGGGGAAGAAAAATGCTAGAACGTTAAAATTCTAGAGCAGTCCCGCAATTGAAACCATGGTATAGAGAAAGAGGTATGTGGCAGTTGGTGGTGGATTGCAAGGGTCGAAGCGGTGTGGACCCAAACCACCCTTGAAAACTTCCGCAATCACGTGCTGATGTAGGGTCCATCTAAGACCAACACGTGGCAACAAAAGGCAGGGCATTCCCAAATCACAGATTGTGACAAGATCGATAGACACACTTCATTGTGGGGACAAAAAGTGCTTGAATGCTAAAATCCTAGAGTGGTCCCACAATCGAAACCATGGTATAGCTAAAGAGGTACGTGGAAGTTGGTGGTGGATTGCGGGGTTCAAAGCAGTGTGGATCCAAAATACCATTGCAAACTTCTGTAATCATGTGCTTATATAGGGTCCAATCCGAGAGAAGTGTGTGGCGAAAAACTAGGCGTTAAGCCTCATCCCGATCCCAAGGAGAAATCAGTTAATGAAAGGACTAGTGGTTGAAAAATCGACTACTCCCTTAAATGGAAGCATGGAGGGTTACCTTTGGTTGATAAATATGATCTGCTATAAGCTTTCCTATTTATGATTGTTTACTGTTCAGACACATCTAAGTTCTCTTTGCGGAGAGGATCTCTACTTAGTGAATATTCGTCTTTATGTTAATTCTCTTATTCTTCTCTTCGTCATTATACAAATCTTTTTTCTGATAGGGAGCTTAAATGACTTCAATAAGAAGATTTTTTATGACTCCATATCCCAATGGTCTATCACTTATCTGTAGTGATATATGTTGTCTTTTCCTTTATTTAAAGTCTTGTTGATCCTTGATTTCAAACCAAAATAAAAATAAATTTGTGGGTTACCAATATTACTCCCATTTGCAGTCTAGGGATGATTCTTGGAATGATACCATTTAATGGCATCATTTCTGGGGACGGAAGTGAATATATCTTCCCTGGGAGAAGCACAACAAAGGAATCCAGTTTTAGATGGTGAGATGAAGTTGGACGCATTGTTATGACTGCTCATCTTTCACCATGGTGACTCCATTGTTTAGAAATCTATTGGTGACTCCACTGGTTTGCGATGGACAAGATTTTAGCTCAGAGGTATGCTTTCTTTGATTTTTCAAAAATAGTTTGTTTCCCTAATCCAGAGCCTAGTAGAGATGAATGGGAAAGTAGCCTTCCTAAATTTCATGGAGAAGAGTGGGAGGTACCAGTTAAACATTTGTTTTATTTTCATGATTTTATTCATCAACTTCATATCATGCATGAAGATGTTCGGATTAATATTTTTAGGTATTCATTAGAGGGGATTGCTCGTGATTGGTGTCGATCTCTTCACATTGCAGGCATCAACTCTTTGACATGTTTTCATGCAGCTTTCAATTCGTTTTGTAAAGAGTATTTTTCAGTGAACATATTTATGAAAACTGTTGTGATGAATTTTCTTTGCTTCATAAATATTCTTCTAGTCACGAAAACCATATTTGTGATGAAGCATTTATTGAGAGAGAAAGTATTTTCCATGAAGATCAAGAGGTGTTGAATGATATTCATTATGATAGAAATAACGTAGAAACATCTGACATCATATTAGATGTATCTGTTGTTTTAAATGTTTATGAAGTTCAACATGTATCTTTTAAATATTATCATTTCGAAGAGCAAGTGTATACATCAGTAGATATTTCTCCTGACTATGAAGCTGAGATAAATGATAAGTTAGTTAAAAAAACTAGGGAAGATTCCTCTTTGTTTTTTCCTAGCTTTTCATAATTGAAGGCGGATTTTTTTTGCTTCTCTTATGAAGAAAATGCAGAGGATATTTCGGTTCTTGAAACAGATGTCTTTAGCATCCCTACTTATGATGAAGAATTTTTTTCAAATGCTGACCAAGAACAACCAATTTTTGATGAATATCCCAACGAAGATGATGAAGAGCAGAGTTTTTCAATAGCTTCTTTGGAATCTCTTAGCATGGTTCCTGTATTTGATAATTATGAATATGATCCTTGGGAGAGCCATGGAGGAGAAAAGGAAGAGATAAATGTGTAGCTTATCTTATGTCTAGCACTTATAATGAGCTGATATCACCCGGGATTAGCAAGCCTGCATCAATCCTTTATCCACCTATACATGCTGAGAACATCAAACAACATGTGAGAAATGATGAAATAAAGGGGGTAACATTTTACCAGTGTAGCATGCCTTATTATAAATTTTATGACCCTGTGGGGTTATATATGGAGTTGAACTTTCCAAAAGCATTGGAGGCTGCACAATTAATCATCTTATCATCATTTGGAAGTATTGTCAGTTTTCCAAAACATGTTTTCATTTTGATGTCATACTTCCCTTACCTTTTATGGATCATTTGCAGTGAAGAGAAGAATTATGTTACCAAACAGTTTGGGTGGATATGGTGGAAGTTTGTTTTCACCTAAGAATTGTAAAGGTCAGTTAGAGTAGGTTCTTGTATATAAATAAGCTCGTGTGCAATATTTTTAGTTTTTAGTTTTCTTTTAGTATTGGAATAAGTGACCCCATAAGCCCTAGGATAAGACACTGAAGTTGCTTGTACTTGGTAGCTCACAGGGAGCATGACATCCCCTGTGGAGCCAATGTTATCACATGAAGTTGTCGTGGGTCATATGTAGTTGTTTTTAAAACCTAAGTCTACACCTCTTCCCTCTATCTCTCTTTTCCGCATACCTTCCTATAAGTTTTTCCTCTTCTGTTTGATAAAGTTAGGTTGATCAAGTATGTTGTATGCACAGGGAAAAACTATGAGCAAAATACAACATTCAATGCAATCAATTTTGGGCTTGGAATACAAGCAAGCAAACAGGTTCAATTTTCAACGGTGGAGATCCCATGTACCGATTCAGATTGACAACTCTTGTGCATTCATAGTTTCAAATTCACGCAAGGATTAATGAAAAGACATAAGTGCCAAAGTCCTGAAGTCCCGAAGCAATGAGAGACTACTTTTTCAACCAGGAGAAAGTCACTTTGGACAATATTCATGCTCGTGTTCAAAAGATATCGAAGCCCGAAGTCCTGAAGTAATGAGAGACTGCCACATCAACCGGGATAAAGTCACTTCAGACGATATTCATGCCCATGTTCAAAAGCTCCCAAATCCTGAAGTGTCGAAGTAGCAACAGACTGCCACATCAACCGGGAGAAAGTTACTTCAGGATATTTTCCTGCTTTACATTCCGAACTCCTGAAGTCTGAAGTGTCGAAGTAATGAGAGACTTCCACGTCGCTTCAGGCCCTACCACTCCATGGTTTTTTTTCAATTCAACACATGGCACTCATCCATTAGTAGTTGTGACATCATATAGCATCAGGCCACCATGTCACTCTGGGCCCGTACCTCTCCAGGAGTTTTTCATGCTTCACAATCAAAAACTCCCGAAGCCCGAAGTGCAGAAGTACTGAAGACACTTGGCACTCATCCGTCAGGACTTGTGGAACTCATCCATGGAGACAAGTGTCTTCCATCTGGCCTGACATGTGTCACTCATCCCAGGTCATTTGGTTGCATCATTCACCTATTTCCACATAACACGTGTCACCCTTCTTTCCATGACACGTTAGCACAATGACATTAGGCCACCACGTTAGAGTTGCAATATCGTCCTTCGGGAGGTATTCCTGCTTAGCATTCAAAGCTCCCGAGCACCAAAATTGGCTCCAAATCTAAACATATATTAAAGGATTCTGGAGTTGGTAGGCAAATAAATTTTAGTAGGGGCACTAAAATAGAAGGGTTACCCAGATCCCAGATTGCAGCAGATCGACGACCACACTTCATCGTGGGGACAGAACATGCTCGAACGTAAAGATTCTAGAGCAGTCTCGCAATCGAAACCATGGTATAGTGAAAGAGGTGCGTGGCAGTTGGTGGTGGATTGCGGGGGTCGAAGTGGTGTGGACCCAAACCACCCTTGGCAACTTTTGAAATCACGTGTTGATGTAGGGTCCATCTGAGACCGGTGCATGGAAACAAAGGCAGGGCATTCCCAAATCGCGGATTGCAACAAGATCGATGACCACACTTCATTGCGGGGACAGAAAGTGCTCGAACGCTAAAATCATAGAGTGTTCCCACAATCAAAACCATGGTATATCTAAAGAGGTACGTGGCAATTGGTGGTGGATTGTGGGGGTCGGAGTGGTGTGGATCCAAACCACCCTTTCCAACTTTCGCAATCTTGTGCTTATATAGGGTCCAATCTGTGAGCAACGCGTGGTGACAAACTAGGCATTAAGCCTCATCCTGATCCCAAGGATAAATCAGTTAATGCAATAAGGAATAGTGGTTGAAAAATCGACTACTCCCTTAAATGGAAGCATGGAGGGTCAGGAGGGGACAAAAAAATTTCATCCCAAAGTACCACATAGGGAAATTTTTCCTGCAGGCCCATACTGACCGGAGTTTCCTTTTGACAGAACGAACATAACAGACAAGAGAAGACACAGAACACTGGAGAAGAGGCACCCAAGCAACAAGACATGTCTACTGTTTTGATTATAAATACATCAGATGAATGATATGAAGAAAAAGGGGGTTTGGCCCAAGACCAGAGGAGGTTTTGAGAATGGAATGACCGTATATTTCAGTTTGTAATCCCAGAGGGGCATGTAGATGTAAATTGTATGTTATTGAAGATTCATATGAGTTTTTCATCAGATTTGTCTTCTATGTTATTTGTTCTATTCTTCATCTTGTTTGAATGTATTGCTGATTTTAAGGATCTGTCCTTTGGTTGATATATTCTTGATGCAGTAGAGGATATGTTGTAATATTGCCTATTTATCATTGTTTACTATTCAGACACATCTAAGTTCTCTTTGCGGAGATGATCTATGTTTAGTGAATATTAGTCTTTATGTTAATTCTCTTATTCTTCTCTTCACCATTATAAAAATATTTTTTTAGATAGGGAGCTTAAATGCCTTCAATGAGCAGATTGTTTATGACTCCATAGCCCAATGGTCCATCATTGATCTGCAATGATATCTGTTGTCTTTTACTTTCTTTAAATACGTGTTGATCTTTGATTTCAAACCAAAATAAAATCAATTTGTGTGTTACCAAGATTACTCCCATTTGCAGTATGGGGGTGACTCTTGGAGTGATAACACATTCCTCACCACTTGGTAGAGGAGAACCTCTAAACATTTCTCTATTTTCCTCTCTTTCTCTTTTTTACTCATGTGGTACACTCGGAGGAGGATTCTTGTGGATATTTTTTCTCTCTTGGATGATTATTTTATGCAATTAGGTTTTTGATCCTCTTTCTACTTGGAAGAAGTAAGTAATTTTCTACAATTTATGTTTCTTGCTATTGCTAAAGGTTAAATTGCTATATTTTTGCAAGTTTTCTTGTCTAGTTGAAACCCTAAGAGGGAGACAAAAGTGTTTCTCTCCCTCGCAAAGTATTTATCTGTCCAAGTTTATGAAGCATTATTTTATAGGGTTAAAATCCTAAGGCCCAAAAGTTCTTTCACTTTAGGGTTTTAACCCTAGCCTTTGATCCTTGGCCTAAGTGGAACATAGAGAAGGGAAAAACAACACCTAGGGCCCAAGAGTGTTTGCACCCTAGGTACCTTCTTCTTCAAACTATAAAACCAACGGACAAAGACTTTTTGCACCTTAGGGTTTATACCTAATGTATCTTGTTTCATCTAGTTCAATATTCAATTTAATGCATTTGTGACTCCATGAGCCCTAGACGACAACAACACTAGTCTAGAGGTTTTCTTGTGGTTGAAGTACCTATTAAAATCAATATTTTTTTTCTCTCAAAGATTTTACTAACTTTACTAACCCTAAATTTAAAAAATTATCACTATTTATTATTGCTATTATAAGAGTTTACTACAACCACCGAAAATTACCTTAATTTTCTACAAACACTCATTTACAAGTGGTGTAAACTACTCATAAAATACTTCTAGCAATTGGATAATGTTATACTTGTTGAATGCTTTCTTTTCATGGTGAATTGATATATTTATGAGTAATTTTATTTTTTGTTGTTGCAATATAATAATTGTTGTTATACCACTAGTTTATTGTTGTAATTTTCAATAGACATAACATTCATTGATTTTCTAGTTTCTAAAAGGTCATTATTGCACTCTATAACCTAGTAATTGTCTATTCTATGCTGCAAATTATTTATTTTCTCATATAGGTACAACGATTAGCCCATTTTCTTCCATCCCTTTCCTAGACCTAGACCTAACAAATAGGTGATGAAAATGGGGTTTTGTAGTCTTGAATAATCTTTTTATTTGATCCCTTGAGGTCACCAAAGTATCCTACCTTGTGGTGGACCTCTTCCATCACTAAAATGAGGGAAGTATCTACTTAGGTGACAGTGATAGATTCTTCCATAGTTACACAATATTTGGGATCTTGTGGAGGGATTTGCACACATACAAATCATGTGATAACATTTTGGTGTTCTTGTAGAGTACAATTGAGTCATTCTCCCTATGACATTTTCGGGTAAACTTATCCCAAATCCCTTATCTCAAAAATTTACTCGGTGACTCCACTAAGGGTAGAATCCCTCACCTTTGATGATCCTAAAGGGACCATATAGAAACTCCACAAATATTACTTGTTGATAGCATCAACCAGAACCTTAATAGAAGGTTTTCCAACCCTCTTAACACTTACAAGAGAAGGCTTCCTCACAACTTTCATGTGGTTAAATATTTTTTTTGTGGAAAGTTTCCCTGATCTCCAATGGCTCAAAATCAATGGGTATGTAATATCTTCAATCCATTGGACATGTATTCAATCCCATGGTATCCTTGTAATATTCCTTAGTAGTTCGAAAAATGGTTTCCCAAGTTTTCCGATAATGATGTGACTATTATTGAAGAGCACCTAGATAACTTTTGGTCATATTTCCAACTTTGTCCAGTAAATGATGATGTTGAAGATGTAGTGATGAAACATTTATCTTCCACCTTTATTGATGTAGTGATGAAACATTTCTCTTCCACAAGAGTATTAAAAACTAGGATTCCTTTGAAGAGATCTTTATAAAAAGATAGGGTACTAAAGAACATCCTAAAATGTTGTTCTTGTGACTTACTAAAATAAAATAAAGAGATAATGAAATTGTCAAGGATTTTGACACCATATTTGAAAATTTTCTTCAAAAAATTCCTAAAAATATTCCCCCCGAGAGAGAACATATTATTTTCCTTTATACTAATTCCTTTCTAGGACATTTTGGATTCATTCTCAAGGAAATTATCTCAAAGACCCTTGAAGAGGCCCAAGAATTGGCTGCAAGGATTGAGGCTAATCTTTCATCATGTAAAGTAGAACCTTTCTATTCCCTAAGGACCAAGGATGAAATAAAACCAAGGAAATTACACCATACCAAGCCCACCCAAGAGATAAGTGCTCCATGGGCACACAAGATCGAAGACGCAATAAATAACCTCACCCAAAATCAAATCCTAATAATGAACAAGATCACTAACCTAGAAAGGGTCCAACAACAAGCTATTAGGCATCCTTTTAAGAGCCACCCCCAAAGACATATCCAAGAATGGAAACCTGGGCCCCCAAATGAATAAAAAGTTCCTAATATTCTAGATACTTTTAACATTATATATCAAGAAGAGACTCCTTGGTGTTTTCCTTGTGGGAATCCACATTGGGAACATGAGTTCCCAAGGAATAATGATGTGGGGCTTGACCACATGAATTTTCTTGATACCATGGACTCCATATTTTCTATTCCCCTCAAAGAGTTCCTCAACATCACACAAGACCGACTAGAGGAGGGTTAGAAAGAATCTACAAGGAGAGCTAGGATGGACATCTTAAGCCAAATACATGAGGAATCAAAGGAGAGGCTTAGGAAGAAATAATTACAAGTATACATTGGAAAAAGGAATATGCCCCAAGCTCCTCCCAGTGACCCTAGATTTCCTCGTCTAAAGCCTTGTCCAACACCTAAGGATAGTGTTCATCCTAGTTCCACTTTGCCAATAAATTATGACATATACTTGAATGTTGACATAAATAGTGTCCTGGAAAAGATAAATGTACCTATATCTCTAACAAAAATGACTAATATTCCTTTGATAAGAAACAAGGTAAATAAATTATTTAGGGTACACGGAGAACCTGGAGACCCTCATGTGTTTATAAAAGAAAATCATTATAGACCACACTATGATGAACATCCACCCTTTTACATCACCGTAAAGTTAAATAAGAAGTGGCTAAACAAGTGTATGCTTGTTTATGGGCATCTACAAACATTATGGCCTTGAAAGTAATGAGGCAAATAGGCTTGGAAGTCACAAGACCTTATGGGAATGTCTACAGGAATGAATCCAAGGCTATTAGTACATATGGCTTGATAGAAAATTTAAAAGTTCTCCTTGTAATATGTTCTAAGATAATATTTTTTATGGACATTGTGGTTGTAGATATCCTAGACATTTGGGGGATGATTTTGTCTAAGACGTTTGTTGCAATATTGGGTGGAAACTTACAGACGGAATTATATTATGCTACTATACCCATAGGATATGAACCCCATGTCTTCCTATACAATCAACCAATCACAAGAGACCATGTTGAATAAATTGATATTGGCCCTAAAAATGATTGTCCCTCATAATACTTCCTTGAGGAATCCATGGATTCCCCTCTTGATTTTTTTTCGGATGATATTCCTTTCACCAAAGAAAATGATATTGATAGTATAGTGTGGCACAAAATGGAAGACTACCAGAAGAAACTAGAAAAATACAAGGACAAAGTGGTTGGATCCATCAAATATCGAAGAAAGGTGATAAAGAGATGTTGAGTAAATTTAGCCAAGAAGATACTCTTAAAACGAATTCCCACCCACCTCCCTTGAAGCAATATGCTAGAGTGATTCAATAAATTATTGATCTCAAGGAGGAGGATTATAAACAAGGATAATTTCTCTTAGTGTGGGACAAGAGTAAATGTCATCCCAATACATGCAAGGAATTTGATAAGTTTTGGCTAGGCCCCTATAGGATTCAAAATAAGTCCCTCAATGATTCCTACTATATATCCACACTAGAGGGAAGGTGATGTCCACTACCTATTAGTATATCACTTCTCAGGCCCCATCATGGGGAGGAGACTTGACTTCTTCATTGTGGTTTTAGATTAGTTAGGTTAGGTAGGGAATTTTGCATCCTGCATTGCATTTGTATATATGGAATCATGCATTCATGCTAGTATAGTATTGCATCTCTTATGAACATTGGTTTACCTTGTCTTATATTATGTTTTGATTTGAATGGCCCTGATATGGTTCTTTGACAAATGTCCTCGGTTTTCACCCAGGACATTGTGCCCTTATTGTGAGACTTTGGCACGTGTGATGCAGAGCAGTGGGTCACTCGGTGACTTGGAACCTTCCTACATGAGCTCTCACATATTCGATACCTTGGATTATGGACGTGTGGGCTTGGTTTTGACAGATTTGGTCATGATGGCACACAGATGGGCTAAAATCCCACATTTTGGGTAGTGTATACCAGGGCATGTTTCTCACTGAATCGAGGATGTTGCAACATTTGGTAGTCAAATACCATGCAAATACAATATATACCTTCTTCCACCTTGGACACAGTTCCCTAGATCCTTGACGTTGTCCTCCATTTTATGATGATGTCACCTTCTAGGGTTTTATGATGATGGGGTTTGATGTCACTTGGGGTGACATTGATGATGGATCATGGCCATAGACGTGGAGACACACCATTTCCATCATTACACCTTGATATTATTCCACGTGACCTTGAGAGGCCCTCCTTTTCCTTTGGGAGGTTTGATGTCACCACACACGTGGTATTACAATGGATTATTTTCATGTTTTACAATTTGTAGAGTTTTTTTAAGGGGTCAACCCCACTTAAATCATGGATTATTTTTCATTTCACTTTATCTTGTGGACAAAGTTATAGGTTTTACCTTATATAAAGAGGCTAGCACTAGGATCATTCTTTTATCAACACATTCCTCAC
>SNQJ01S0035428.1:50353-65334 GCA_010110895.2 Picea sitchensis | reverse complement strand
AGTGGGTGTGTTACAGTTGTACAAGTTGCGAAGGGGGTTCAATACTATGCTCAATGTATTAAACAAAGGAGTAAATGAGTTCATTATGTTTGAGCTTAGAAAGAGAAGCTTCAATTGGTGTTAGGGGAGGACATATTCCTAGACAAGGTAATGCATTATTCTGAGTTTGCTTGGTGGGGAAATTCCATGGTAGATTCATCTCTAAAGCCTAAATGGCTCATGGGATTAGAAGCTAGTGGAGGCCTAGCATAGGCTACAGTTTGTCCTTTCACATCTTAGCTAAGGGTTGGTTGATGTTCTTATTCAGATTTTCCCAAGATTACAAACACATTCTTAAGGGTACATGGTGTTAGAGTAATTGTTTATATTTTTGAACCTATGGAGATCAGGAGGAATAATCACTACTTGGAATGATAAATATGAAGTTACAAAGATCAGGTATGTTTCCATCTATACTCTAAACACAATTTTCTCTCTAGAAATGGATAATTTTTATTTTTTTTGTAATACATATGGACCTTAGAGAAATAGAAAACTTTCTAAGATGAGTACTTTCAGGGAAATGAGTTAAAAAATGAATTTATAATTATAGGAGTTGATTTGAATTTCACACCAATTCAAAGGGAAGTATGAGGGGAGATGTTGGCATAGGGGCAGACCCAGGGTTCAACGCTACAACAATGCGCCAACAAAACCCTAACTACTGGCCCTTTTGGCAACACCTGCGAAGCAGATGAAGTCTCACTCGAGGTAGAAGCAGGGGTGGTTGCAGGACTGAAGTGTCTGCAACCTTAGCTGGGACATAGATCTGTGATTGTAATGATTAACAAAGAACTTAGCACCGACAGTTCATCAATATTTAACCACTATCTACTTCGCAGATAAAATAGAGCATCACATCATTCATTCAAATCTGATGTATCTAAGCACTTATCATAGAGAGGTAGATTAGATCTAGCAGATTCAAGCACTAAGCACATTCACATAATTCAGATCTAACATCCATATACATCATTAGCACATATCATAAACAGATCTATCTATCTATATCAAAGTACTTAGCAAGTAAAGACATAAACATATCAAGACATCACACAAAGTAGAGAAACACAACATATACGTGGTTCACCCCCACCCTGGGGCTACGTCCACCAAATATTCGTCTTCTTTATTATCTTCTTCAATTAGTTACATGCACAGAGCCACACAAACCCTACTTCGCAGAGGACAAGGAGATTTGCGCACCTGGCTAGATCCTCCTTCCTCGCGTTATAGCACAAAGCCTTCCACAGTTTGCTACAACCACTTGCACTTAGCTCTGGAAGCCCACACAGAATGCACAAAGATGATTTGATCACTCAGATCCAACTACTAGCTCTCCTATTTACTCCGCATAGCTTACTATTTATAAATTACAAAATAGGCCTAAAGATGGGTAAACCCATGGGACGACATCCCATACCCATTACATAATCCCAAATCCCAAAAAGGACCCAAAAATGGGCCGAGATCCCACGATCTCTGCTTTGTCTTGCGCTCTGCCTTTGACATGCTGTTGAATTCCCAAAATAGGTCAAACTTGACCAAGGATCTCCCAAAACTTGGTCAAGGGCCAACATGCCCCCAACACTCACCCATGACTCGTCCCGAGTCACTCTGATCTGGGTAGTTCTGCTTCAAAAGCCTTGATATTGGCTCGAGCTGCTTCAACTTGTTGCTGTGCTACGACCTCCTGTTCAACGAACTCTTGGATGACTGTGTCGTTGATAGGCCCCTCTAGGCGCTGTATAACTGTAGTGACAACCTGCTCCAGTTCTGCTACTCGGCCTTCGACCTCTGTGAACAATTGGTAGGCCTTATCTTGTACATGTTGGAGCCTCTGAGTTACTTCCATAACTCTGCTCTAGATAGTATGGACCTACTCCTGGGTAGTGCGCTGCTCTTGGGATCGCTTCATTCTTTCCACAACTGACAGGGGCTTTAGCTACGCCTATATCGTTTCATCTTGATACTTCGCCTCTTGGAGCTGTGAATCCAGTGCCTTTAGTTCTGGATTCTCAGTGAGTTGCTCGTAGGTCTGGGCACTGCGATTAGTAAGTTTCTTACATTCCATAGTAAGGTATTTTATTCTCTCAATTGCGCTTTAAGCAGTTGCTTCTCTTTGACCCCACACATCTTGTGGAGTCTTGAGCACTGCGCAGAGCTCTAAGTATGCTATGCATTGCTGTAGCTACTGGATAGCTTCTGCGAGATTCTCTACTTGTTGCGTGACTCGATCGTTTGCCTTTATTTCTATGACTGTCACAGAGCAAAGTACTCTGCTGACCGCTTCTTTCACTTCAAGTTGCTCCACGAGAAACTGTTCTATTCCTTGCTGCATTTGTGCTTTTTCTTCGTCGAACTTTGCTTGGAGAGCAATATTTTCCTGTTCTAAAGCTCGGTGTTGTTCTACAAGTACTCCTTGTACTTGCATCAAAGCCTGGGTGGCTTGTTCTGTTTCCTCTTGTTCTCGTCGAAGGCGAGCTTCGACTGTCTCAGCTAGTTGGTAGAGTTGGGCTGGCTCATCTCCAAACTCTAGTTCTCCCGATGGAAGAGGCGCAGTGGAGACTGCGCGGCTAGACTGAAGGCCCTGCTGTACCCCTTGGAGTTCGACTTCAATCCTATCATACATTTCTTCCTGCTTGGCTGCTTGTTTCTCTGCTATTTCTAGTGAAGCGTCGTTTAGGGCTGCGATGATGAAGTCAAAATCATCAGAGGTGAGGACAATCTGCATCTTGGTCATGGTGGCTTTCGATTTCTTTCGGGAAGAAGGTTTCGGGGGGGAAACCTTCCTCTTCTTTAAGGGGTCAACCTCGTCTCTGGGCGGTGTTACTTCGTTGGGCTTCTGTTCAGATTCTACTTTGTCATCACCCCCTCGGTCAGGTGACACTAAAGGAGTATTTCCTGAGGTGTTGCTTAAGTTTTGGACATCCTCAGTCTTCTTTTGTTTGCTTGTTCCGGGTGTATTCTGTTCTTTATGGGTGTCCTCTGGGCTGTCAATATCATACATATCTTCAAGGTTGGCGGGGATAAGGAGGTCAATGGACCATTCCTTAGTGATCTCCTCAAGGTCTTCTTCTGAAAGATTATAATATGATTGGAGCTTCTCTTTATGTTCATCTGCTCGCGCTGTAATGTAAGTCAAGTGTCGATCTGCGCTGAACTTCATCAGGGGTCGGAACCTCTGTAAGGTGTTCGGAGTCATGCGAGGCTCAAATTTGACGTCTCTCTTTAGCTAGAGGTAATATGTATGAAACACAACATTTGACTGTCACTGTTTGTTCATATCAGTTGAATACCACAGGGTAGCGAACTTCGCAGCAAGCGGTTCGAATGACTCTATGTCTAGGAAGGTCGCACCTTCCGACATCTCCCAGGAAACAAATGCAATGAGGGTCAGGAGCCAGTTGAAATGAAATTCATAACCTTGATCCTGTGCTTCTCGGCAATCTAGCTCCAACTAGTTAACTAGGTACTTCGCCCAGTTCATCTGTAGGCCTTCCGCGCACTTCCCTGCGAGGTCAATGATAAAGCTGGTGACCTGCATAGTTCGGTTCTTCCTTACTAGCTTTCTAGCTATCAATTGACATGCAAGGTGCACTATGCTAGTCTGGATGGAAGCTACCTTGTAGCCTCTTGTTCCCTTCTCAACGTCGCCATATGTATCCTTGATCTTCTGTGCTAGCGCGCGGTCTGTGTCATTTCCTGGATAAAACTCCTGTGGGTCGGGTCCTTGCATACTCAGGCCTGTGATCCTGTGGATCAACGTTGGTTCAAATGTAATGCGACGGTCTAGCCATAAGTAACCGCCATGGTAACAGGACATCAACAACTTGACACATGTGTTGACTTCCTGGTGTCTTCCAAAGTGTGGGATCTTCATGACATTCAATAGGGTGGACTGCGCGAGGTTCATCGTCCATGACTGAGGGATGATCTTTGAGTTCTTCCCTTTTTTTCTAGTTAGGTACTTGTATGGGGTGAGCATACCATAGATCTTGCGAACTCCGAGGTTGAAGTCGCTGAAATTTAGTGCTGCGATCTTGTCCTGGTTTGCTCGAACTGCGCGTATCCCCTTCAAGAGGTAGACAATAACTATGGTGTATTCAAAATCTCTTGGTACACTATCACAATTCACCGTGCTAGCCAGAGGCGGTATGTAATCGGGCAATATGGTTGGAATCAGTTTTGCATTTGCAAGGTCATCTTTATGCTTGGTTCTCTTTTATGTTGATCGTCGGGATGGTCCGGCTCCGCGAGCAGTCGATGAAGAGGCTTGCACCGTCCTTGTCGATGAAGCTTGTACACCTGCAGACATCGACATGACTCTTTTAGTAATGAGGTCAATCAGAAGTTCTTCGACAACTTTCTCTGCAGCGCTGAACTTGTCAGACATACATGCTCGGGTTTGGAAATCTCGGGTTCGAGGAGTAACTTAGACACTGCAATGGGATAGAAGGCAATAGCGCAATGATCACTGTGTAAAATCAACGAGTCTATGGACTCAGATTCACTGTTAGCAAAAGTGTTCACGGTGCATGGCGCAACGGGATAAATAGATAGCTTGGAAACTAATCGCTTGCAATGGGTAAGAAGCTTTCATTAACTCAGTTCTGTCCGTTGTGGCCCAGTCCCAACGGTCTGTCGGTGAGTTGTCTGACCATAAATGCCTTTCTTCCCGTTCGAGGTGTCGTTCTAACGGTTATACTATTCCCAACGACTATATTGCTTCGCCATGGCGAAGTGCCATGTGATGCTGCTCTTGTATCCCGATGAAGTTCCAATTTTGCAAATTTTCCTTCTGCGAAGTTCCCTCTGGAGCCTTCTATAACTTTCTGATCTTAGCTCTCTTCTTACTTAGCTTCCTAGCCTTTTTCCCAGTGAGTTTCGTCTCGGTATTCCTTTTTTCATTCTGATTCTTATCTTCTGTGGGTATAATAACTTCGCGCTATTGAGATTCTTTCCTGAGATTCAAGGGAAATACTTCTTCTCTATCTGGGGTAGGTACTTCATTCTTCTGTGGGTCTTCTAGTGTTCTTCTCACTTCGACATCCAAGTCTCTGGTTTTATATAGCTTCGCTCGGTTCTCCTATTCTTCAATCAAGTGCATGATCTTTCTAGTCATGAAGGTTTTCAACTCTTGCTTCTTCTGCTCTAAGACTTCTTTTTCTTCCCTTCTGGCTTGATCCCTTTCAATCCAAGGTATTCCTAGTAACATAGCAAATGGAGCGTTGTCCTCAATAAATTTAACAACTTCAAATTCTTCTTCTGTCAAAGTTCCCTTGGCACTTATAGATATATGGGTAAGCTTTCCACATAGGTTTATTAACTTTCCTCTGAATAGCCCTATTCTTCCCAATGAAGGAGTCATAGCAGGCTTCCATAAAATTTCCCAAGTTCTTTCTGTCATGATATTCACCCATGTTTTCTCATCGAGAACATAGTCAATGTCGAAGTCTCCTATTCTTGCTTCAAGGAATTCTTTTTCTTTGAAGATCTTTGATACGCTGATATGTCGGTGGTCATTCAAGGTTTCTTTTATCTGTAGCAATACTTTCTCTAATTCTTTCGAGGGTTTTGCCATTTCTGGATCTGCCTTAGGGTTTTCTTTTCTCATGTTCATTCCTTCAAGCTTAACAATCATTCTATGGAAATCCAATACTTCATGGTCCATGGATTTGCAACAAAGGTAGCTAGATCTTCTCCCAGGGCATTCCTTAACAAGATGTCCTGGTTTTCTGCAATTGTAACAGAGGGTTAATCCTTTCTTTCTTTTAAATGATTCCCAACTCTTTCTATATTGCGCACTAGGATCGTAGTAGCTAACCTGCAAACATTTCTTTCTAGGATCCTGCATCCACTAGTTAGTCCAAACATTCTTTTTATGCATAGGTATAACATATCTTTCACTATTCTTATCAGATCTAATCATACAAAGTCTTCTTTCTTCTATCAGTTCCCTAGTTTTCAAGCTAGGATAAATCTTATCAAACATACCTAAATCCATATTCTAGAAACAAAATTTTCACTAATCTTATCTTCAGCAGAGCACAAAGATTCCAATTTTATTTTTTTTCACTATTCTTACCTTTATTAGAGCACAGAGCTTGCAGATCTTACCTTTTTTTATTTTTATTTCTTTTCCAGATCTGACCCTTCTTCTTGGTACAGAGCTTCACAGATCAAGTAGAATACTGCGCACTAGAGCGACAGATCTAGGCAGAAAGATTTCTCAATTTCAGGACGGATCTTTGCACAAAGCTTCTTCTTCCTTATTTCCCAACAATCACAGTTTCAGGTCCCGACAACAGAACCATTTTTTGGCACAGGGGCAGACCCGGGGTTCAATGCTACAACAACGCACCAACAAAACCCTAACTACTGGCCCTTTCGACAACACCTGCGAAGTAGATGAAGTCTCACCCAAGGTAGAAGCAGGGGTGTTTACAGGACTCACTTGTATGCAACCTTAGTTGGGACACATACCTGTGATTGTAATGCTTAACATAGCACTTAACACCGACAGTTCATCAATATTTAACCATTATCTACTTCGCAGATAAAACAGAGCATCGCATCATTCATTCAGATCTGATGTCTCTAAGCACTTATCATAGAGAGGTAGATTAGATCTAGCAGATTCAAGCAGTAAGAACATTCACATAAGTCAGATCTAACATCCATATACATCATTAGCACAAAGCATAAACATATCTATCTATCTATATCAAAGTACTTAGAAAGTAAAGACATAAACATATCAAGACATCACACAAAGCAGAGCAACACAACATATACGTGGTTCACCCCCACCCTGGGGCTGCGCCCACCAACTCTTCGTCTTCTTTATTAGCTTCTTCAATCAGTTACACGCACAGAGCCACACAAACCCTACTTCACAGAGGACAGGAGATCTGCGCACCTCGCTAGATCCTCCTTCCTCGCGTTACAACACAAAGCCTTCCATAATTTGCTACAACCACTTGCACTTAGCTCTGCAAGTCCACACAGAATGCACAAAGCCGAGTTGATTACTCAGATCCAACTAATATCTCTCCTATTTACTCCGCTTAGCTTACTATTTATACATTACAAAATAGGCCTAAAGATGGGTAAACCCATGGGCTGACATCCCATACCCATTACATAATCCCAAATCCCAAAAAGGACCCAAAAAGGGGCTGACATCCCACGATCTCTGCTTCGTCTTGCGCTCCGCCTTCGACAGGCTATCGAAGTCCAAAAATAGGTCAAACTTGACCAAGGATCTCCCAAAACTTGGTCAAGGGCCAACATGAGAATTATACTTTCACTAGAATCCCTTTATGAAATATCATGGTGCCCTTTTCATAAGTAAATCCCCTTATTTTTTATTTTTATTTTATGCATAGCATGTAAAGTGTAATGTATCTTCATCCATAATTAGATTGTTAATGTCTATAGAGGCCTTTATATTTAATCTTGGTTATTGTATTTATTTTCACAAACTCGATATTTTTCATCACAACGAATATAACTAATTTGCAAGCTAGTATGTTATGTTGGAATTTAAAAAATAAAATAATAATATCATTATATTTTATGACAATACATCGAAAATGGAATAATCATGTTTTTTTTCAAATCATGCCTATATGCACTATTTAATAAGTGTATTTGTTTTGGTGAGCATTAAGTAGAAAATAATGTTTTATTAAATGCACTATGCAATAATGTATACACCTTTTTTTCCAACATAAAATTTCTCAATTTATTAGAATATATGGTGTTCTAAAAAACATATACATAGACAAATAACCATCCAAACTCCAATCCAAAAGAAGAGTGATCCTTTAAAAAAAACAAATTTGTCATCTCTACAAAGAGATTGAGGACCATGTCTTATCTGAAGAGCTTCCACATAATACACTATTGTTGTATATAACATAGTGTATACACCTTTCAACGTGAAGCATATATTGTTATATATAACATATAATGGTGCATATATTGTCGTATAACGTATTTAGTAAAGCATTGCTCGATGCCTATTGTTAACCAAATTTTCTATGGCATTTTCTTTTGTTGCACAATTTTTTGTGGTATTTTTTTCAACATGCGTCTACTTTTACACTATTATTCCTGTAGGTTTCATCTCCATATGCCAATGTCGCCGTGGTGTTTTAACTAGTGAATTGTAGTGACTCTCCAATAGCTGAGAGTTGTGTAACATTATGGTTTATTTATTTCCACGACATTGAATGGTTTATGCACATATTTTCTTTCTAAGCAATGACTAGCACAACCACATAATTGTGGCTGATCAACGCCGAAAGGCATATTTTATTTGCAAACAAATCTTAACTAATTTTTTTTATTGCTTATTTTATTTACAAAATAAACCTTAATTTTTTGGTGAACGACATATTTTGCAAATATAATATGATGATATAATACGGGAAAATATATTTTGCAAATATAAACGCCGGTACCATACGGGAAAATATAATACGGAAGACCCCGTGGAAGGGTAGTTTCTAGGGCCGGCCCCCGGTATCCTCGGATACGTCTTCACCACCACGTTGTTCTTGTAGTCCAGAAGAATGGAGTCCCTGTTGGCGAAGATGAACAGGTTCCCGTCTGAGCACAGGTGCAGAAATGGGTACAGATTGTTTTCCACCTGCGCGACAGAAAGATATTTTAGTATCATCATATAATATATGGAAAATATGCCTGGAGAACGCGACAGTTTTTATTTATGGGCCGTTCGGCGTTCATCCACGCGTACATAAACATCCACACTGGAAACGCTTCACTTCATATCCACGCGGCCATAAACATCCGCAGTGGTAAAAAAATGACTGCGCGTAAAACTTTTAAATTGGGATCCAACACCCACGCGACCATATCTATCCGCTCAGTAATAATAATTTAGCAAATTGTGGCCAGCTTAATAGATTATCTCTTAATCACTAAACGTGGCAATCTGGTGGTCAGCAAGTAATTTTTTAATCTGATTTAGTAAATGTAAAAAAGTAATCACATAAACGGACGTCTTTATAAATGAGCGGAAGTTAATTTATTAAAATCTCATCCATTGATTAGAGAGGACGACGAAGAATATGCCAGCATCTTCAATTGCCAACCCTAAGATTGAAATTTATGATTAAAAGGTGATTAATTCTGCCCATTGTCAATAGGTATACGCCTTTCGGCGTAACTATCTCATGAGAGTCATAGTTAACAATATATTCTCTTCAAAATATGCTCTAGTTTTAATGTAATAGTTTGCATGAAAAATGGTGACTCTGTGTTGACAGACTATTTTATAACAACTCGTCTTTGTGTCTTTTGATAAGCATCTATCCAATAAAGCTAAACATTTTTTGCGGTTCCTTGCTTGCAAGAATATTAGATGTTCAGTCTGCTAGAACAACTTCTTGGGAGCCAATTATGTTATTGAAATGGAGGATTCACATCTATAAGTTATCATTTTCCTCTTTTGAATATTATTTTAAGAAGCTGGGCCACTAGCACAAAATTTTATTGCCATTGGAAAAATAAAATTAACCACATATCAACATAATGAAATTGCTTTAATACCACTTGAAGCACGCTTTGATGGTTCCTTGCTAAACCCATCCATGAAATTTATACCCCAAAAGATCCATATAATATAAATAATATTTATTCATATGAACATATTATGTCAGACGGTCTGATTGAGTTACAATGACGTGTATATAAATTGATGATACCTTTGGGGAAAAGAGATGAATTATCATTATTACAACATAAAAGTACATTATGACGTATGAATATTATTACATAATAATTGTTTATAACATTATGACATTAGTTTGTTGATTTTTGGTTAGTTTGCATGGTTTTCATAAGTCCATCAAAAATAAGTTTCAGATCCATGGAAGTGAGAGACCGAAGTATTATAGGGCTTGTGCCCTAGGAGGAAAGATTGAGGTCTATCATGGTTTCTGGAGGTAAGTATAGGTTTCTTCTCTAGTTTACTAAGTACCTAGGTTTTGTATTCATAGGTAAAGGGAGTGTGGAGTACATTGATGGCATAGGTCCCTAGACAAATGGAAGGTATCTATACCCCATGGGAGGAGGTAGGGGATATATATATCCAACCAACTATAGTATTATGCATATCTATGAGAGTTATTAGATCTTACCAAGATGGTATAGGTGGTACCTTGGCAGACATCCCAAGATAACATGTATATTCAATTCATGGGACATGTCTTGGAAATGATGTGAGGTTTAATTTGGGAGTAGTTACGACCACATCAACACAGATAAATGATATTCATTTCCCATTGACCTTAGACTCTTCCAAGGGTCACCTACTCAACTGTGGGAGAGGGTGGCCAAAAAGTTACCTATGCAAATCTTGATACAAGTAGAACAAATCCTAGGGTTGTTGTACGAGTTGCGAAGGGGGTTCAAGACTATTCTCAATGTATTAAACAAAGGAGTAAATGAGTTCATTATGTTTGAGCTTAGAAAGATAAGCTTCAACTGGAGTTAGGGGAGGACATATTCCTAGACAAGGTAATGCATTATTCTGAGTTTGCTTGGTGGGGAAAATCGATGGTAGATTCATCTCTAAAGCCTTAATGGCTCATTGGATTAGAAGCTAGTGGAGGCCTAGCATATGCTACGGTTTGTCCTTTCACATCTTAGCTAAGGGTTGGTTGATGTTCTTATTCAGATTTTCCCAAGCTTGCAAACATATTCTTATGGGTACACTGTGTTAGAGTAAATGTTTATATTTTTGAACCTATGGAGGTCACGAGGAATAATCACTACTTGGAATGATAAATATGAAGTTACAAAGATCAGATATGTTTCCATATATACTCTAAACACAATTTTCTCTTTTTTGAAACTATAAAATCACTTCAATGTCTTAATTTTCTATCAGAAGTCTTAGGAATCTAATATCGATACAAATATGGCGAAATTGTTGTCTCACTTTTAACGTGATGGAAAGAAAATTATAAATTTATGATGAACATCAATAGGAATTCAACAATAAAATTTAAATAGAAAAGCCAATAAGAAATAAAGATTCTCTTCATTAAATATATTGAATATGTGCTCGTAAAAAATTAAATCATCTTGCATTAAATATGTGCCATAAACCATATCACATTAAATATGTGAATATATTGAATATATGCCATTAAATCATCTTGCATTAAGATTCCGAAGGATAACAGTTTCAAGGTTTTTTTAAAGTGCTTTTTAGTGCCAACAGAGCTAATGATCGGATCGATACGAGGTTCCTGGAACAAGCGGATTACATTGGTTCAAATAATTGTTTCAGAAACCCCACTGCATGCCACTTAGGAATTATCGTGCTAAGATATGCTATGGTATCTTTGCCTTTCTTCCAACGTACCCGCGACCAGATTAAATGAGTCCTACATAATTATATGGTTTTCCATATATTATGTAAATTTAAAATCAAAGCAAAAGACAATTCATATCTCATGAATTATATGAAAGAAAGTTTTGGATAATTATCCAAATGTAATTGTTCACCTTTGCACAAAATGACAAATTTTTTTATTATTTGAGAACTTTTCATTTACATATTCTTAGTTTTTTATTTGCAATTTTTTCCTGATATTAATTTATATATTTTAATACAAAATTTGTAATCCATATTTATATATTTTAATAAAAATTTTCTAAACAATATAAAATTTGTAATCCATATTTATATATTTTAATAATTTTTTTCTAATCCATATTTATATGTATTAATTAACAAAAACAACAAAAAAATATAGTTTATCAATCAAAACTCAAGAGAAGATGACATACCTTTTACCATTTATATTTATATATTTTAATAAAATTTTTCTAATCCATGTTTATATGTATTAAACAACAACAAAAAATATAGTTTGATCAATCAGAAATGAAGAGACTGCATGATAGGATGGAGATATTCCAAAAAAAAGTAAGATGGCATATCTTTTATCATTTATATCAAAAGTATAGTATTTTTTTATGATTATTTTAAATTATGTTTATTTATTTATTTATTTTTTATTATCAAGAACATGGCATTAATAATGAAAGAATTGCACCAACTTTACAGATGAACATAAAAAATATTTTGGATAAAAAGATACATGTATTCTTGGTATTAATTGTTTTCTTATCTTGAATTATCATTCAAATAATTCAAATTTAATGATTTTTTCTTAATAATTTTCATATATGGTTGGTGAAGACTTGGAGGCATTAACAATAAAAGAATTGCACCAACTTTACAGATGGGCATGAAAAGGATTTTGGATAAAAAGATATATAAACCTAAATGTATTCTTGGTATTTATTGTTTTTTTATCTTGAATTCTGATTGATTTTTTCTTAATAATTTTCATTCATTGGTAGATGTAAATGTTTTCACAAAGTTCGAAATTATTAATATAAAAGTTACATATTTTTTTGAAAATTTATTGTAATTCTTATTTATTTATTTATTTATACAAGTAAAAGAAAAATAACAATGACATTTTATGAAAACTAAGTGTAATCTTTATTTAATTATATAAATCCAAAGAATTGAAATCTTTATTTAATTATATTAATCCAAAGAAAAATACTTAAAGGAAAAATCTTCAATGAATATTAACATTTCATTGAATAATCAAACATGTTGCCTTTGGGAGAAAGTGAGATGGAATGACATAAACATTCCAATGGACTTAAAAGAATCAAAAGAAAAATACTTAAAAGGAAAAATCTTCAATGAAAATTAACATTTCATTGAATAGTCAAGCATGTTTCCTTTGAGAGATAGTGAGATGGAATGACATAAACATTCCAATGAACTTAAAAGAATCAAAGTTTAATATTTGCACTTGTAAATGTATGCACACACAGAAAGATGAAATCTACCTGTTTTGTGAGGCATTTATATTCCTTTGAATAATCATAAATCATTCATGAATATTTTATATGTTAAATCCTTTGAAGTGAATAAAAATTTCCCTTTGTATTTGTAAATATAGGTCTACATGTAAAGAGAAAACATGGATTTTCAGCCACACCAAAGTACAAAACCTTTTTCACTCATGAAAAAACCAAATTTTTATTTGTTGTCAAGCACTTATATTTGATTAGATAATCATGAAACCCTCAAGTTGGTAAGTGATCTTAAAAGGCCTAGACATTGCAAAGCCCCAGTGGGAATCAAACCTCTAGACATTACAAAGGCCCCAATGACAATCAAACCTAATATTTATACTTGTAAATGTAAATCTTCATTAAAAGAAAAAAGTTGAGTCTTGACAGAGACACTTATGTTACATTGAATGAGCATGCATTCCCCATTGAGAAACTTATCTTATAAGGTATATATATCCGAAAATATCTAGGAGTATAAAGGAATCAAACCTTATATCTAAGAGTATAAAGGAATCAAACCTTAGTCTTTAAAATCTTTGTACCTATAAATGTAGGTCTAAATGAAAGGATCAAACTAAGGTCTTGTGAAACTAATGTAAACATTTTTGTCCCAATTCAAACCAACTCCCATGAGTCTCGTAACATACCCAAACTTCATTAATTTATTTTTCTTATTTACTTAAGAAGCTTAATCTATCGAAAGAGAACAAAAACAAACTTTATGAACATGTTTTCTAGCAATCTATTACTGTTTCTAATTATGTCACTTATCTTACCCAGTTCCACAATTATCACTTTGACAATTCGTGTCTTACAACTTGAGGCCCATTACAATGCAACTTTAAATGCAACTTGAGGCCCAAGTATACAATGCTATGATTGAATACTTTCCGCTTATTCTAACTGTGTGAATACTTTCCATTGTTATAACTGTATGATTACTTTCCATTCATATTACCATATAATTACTCTACACTGTTATTAATGTATATGTGATTGTAATTATTAACAGACTTGCAAAACCTCATTTAAAACAACTGTAGATGGTATAATGTGCAAGTTTATAAAGTATAAATAATTCAAGATCTAGATTTTGTTTCTATATCAACCTTTTATTTCAAGTAGTGATCGTTATGGTAGTTGTAAAATTATGATAGAGTTCTTCAATGTTGTCCTTATATGTTAGGAGATTTAATTTACTATTTAAATCTTTTAAGAAAATGTCAAATTTACTTTTGTCAAAGCGCAAATTCCTTTGATTATCAAAATTCTCTTCAATGGCGCTCTTATGCATGGAAAAGTTTAGAGTTAGGGTTAAATATTTATGATCAGAATTAGGCTCATGGTCATTTAAAAGGTCAAAAGTTGTTATTTAGTTGGAAACGGGGATATCAGATATCACATAATCTACAACACTACTACCTAGACCATGAATACAAGTCATCTGGTCGGAGTTTGGCCACTTCATTACTCCATTGCAAATTATTAGGTCTTGAGAGCTGCAGAGCTTGACCAACTTAGTACTAAAAAATTTCTCAATTAGGTCTTCAGAGCTTCTTTTGTAGCTATTAGATAAAACAAGGTCCTCATCTAGCCATAAAGGATTATAATTGGAGTCATTACTTAAAAGAGTAGCTTGTTTAGTTGCAGTCCTAGCATTAAAGTATCTTAGCAGGAGGATATTACCTTCATTTTTCAAACTATAAATATCTTGTTCTAAATTATTATAGGGACAATTGTTATCTAGATTGTTTTTCTTATAAAAAGTAGAATTAATAGGTGCAAAATAACAAATTTCTATAAACATCTTCTTAGCATTGTTGTCTGAAGTTTCTATCCAAATGTACTGATTGAGAGGGTCAATCTTATGAAGTTGAATGTGAGGAGAAATTCTCTTTCTAATATAACAAGCTATGCCTCCTATCCCTCTACGATGGGATTTTTTGTTCCATGCCGACCACAAGACAAATCCTTCTATGTTAGGGACCTTAGACTCCTCATGCTCCCAAGTTTCA
>SNQJ01S0035428.1:34964-47928 GCA_010110895.2 Picea sitchensis | reverse complement strand
AATTTAAAATAATCCTTGTGAAATGACATAATGAGATGTAGCTCAATAAAGAAATTGTGATAATATGAAGAGATTTTTTGGATTTTTGTTCATAAATTATATCAACTATATATGTAATCATAATAAATGGTGGTTATAGTGTTCACCTCTAATCAACAATTAGGTTATATTTCACCACAATCTCATATGGTAAACCACAAAAAATATTTTTCATGCATATCCAATAGGAGGAGAGGTTCAAATGTTATAAGCTTCTTTCAACAATCATCACTAAAGTTGGGTTACATAATCACTGGTCAAATTGCAATTTCTCATTACTTAAATTGCATCTTTGAAGACATAAATGGATTGAGCTCCATCAAAAACCCCTATTACATTCTGATTGTGCAATATCAACAATTGATATATGTGATTCTAACAATTCTTCCAAATTTTAAATGGGATTTTGGAAAAAAATGGTCCAAAAAATGTCCATGTTGTATCATGAATAGACTATGCTCATCAAATCGTTGTTTATGAAAAACAACCATAATAAACTATGCCAATAAATGATTGTTAATCATGTTCAACTAATCAACCATTGTAGGTTAGAGTCCAACATATATTATTGTGGTGAACAAAGGATTGTAGGCTATAGTTCAACCTGAATTATTATGGAAAACCAATCATTATAGGCTATAGTCCACCATAGTTTACTAGGGCAGATCACAAAAAATATTGATTAAACACATCCAATAGTAGTCAATGAAAGACAACCATAATCCATCATGTCAATCATATAAGTTTTCATGTACACAGTTACGAGTTTACCATATAATCAAACATATAGTCAAATACCATTTAGCATATTATTAGAAATAAAGTGAAATAACATTAAATCATGCACTTAATTATATGAAACATATCCGTAATAATGATCATTTACATTTATTAAAGTGTAATAATAAAATCAATTACAACAACTAAATATAATCAAACATATAGTAAAATACCATTTAGCATATTGTTAGAAATAAAGTGAAATAACATTAAATCATTTAGCATATTGTTAGAAATAAAGTGAAATAACATTAAATCATGCACTTAATTGTATGAAACATATCCATAATAATGATCATTTACATTTATTAAAGTGTAATAATAAAATCAATTACAACAACTAAATATTAGCATATTGTTAGAAATAACATTAAATCATGCACTTAATTATATGAAATATATCCATAATAATGATCATTAGTGTAATAATAAAATCAATTACAACTAAATAAAGGGTTTTTTTTTTGAAATGCTTTTGATGCAAATTTCGATATGATTTTTTTTTTTTTCAAATGCCTCTGATGCAAATCTCGATATCATTGGAAGAGTGTTTCCTTGCATCCGTGTAGTCTTGGCTTGCGCCACTTTTAGCATCACATTAATCCACACGAATACACACGAATAGAGATGATTTCTTGTTTAGGTGCAATGGTCTCATGTGTATGAATATGGATCATGTTAATTTATTATATATTAATTAATAATTATTATAAGAATTATTAATTAATTAATTAATTAGTATTATGTTATTAATAAAATTTATTATAATTAATTATGTTTTTATTTTCACATCTAATATTTAATTAATCATTATATGTTTAATATGTCAATCATCATTGAAAATTTACTCATAGATTTTAAATATATGTGCTTCTAGTTTAAACATGAAGATTTTATCAATTTCACAACATGACAACCAAAAAATCAAGTATATATCGACATAATTATATACTTTCCAGTATAGTTTATCATGGTTGAGTATGGTTAATCGTGGTTGACTTTGACATGGACCAAGGTTGAATATGATTTATCATGGTTGACTGTGATTGACCATGACCATCGTTGACCGAGGTGACTATGGTAGACCTTGGAAGATCACGTGGAGATGATTATGGTAAACCATGGTTTACCATGGCAATGTTGATCAACTTTTGTTCATTTGATTGCAATAGCAGGTTTTGTTCTTCGCATTACGACATTGGGCAATGTTTGATGATGTTTGTCTCATTGCACCGGCCATGTTTGTCACATTGCAACGTTGGTTTTTTAACATCACATTGCAAGGTCGGGTTATTTTCATCACATCAAGATGTTCAGTTTTGTACGTCACAGTGCGATGAAGGGTTTTGTACATGACATTGTGACATTGGGTTTTTTACATTAAATGCTGCTGGGCTATGTTCAAAACGTTGTGGCATTGGGATATGTTCGTAAAATTGTGATGTTGGGATAAGTTCGTTACAATGTGATGTTGGGTTTCGTGCATCACAATGTGATTTTGGGTTATGTACATCACAATGCAACAAAGGTTTTTGTATGCCACATTGTGACATTGTGATGTTGGGGAATGTTCGTACCATTCTGACTTTTGGAAATGTTCTTCGCATTCTGATGTTCGTATAGGATATTCACATTGCGATGTTGTCCAATGTTCGACACATTTAGAGGTTGGGAAATGTTCATAAGATTCAGACGTTAGGAATTGTTCACCTCATTTCGATGTTTGAATATGATTGGCAGGTTGCGACGTTGGCCAATGTTTGACACATTCTTATGTTGGGAAATATTTGTGACATAACCAATTTATGCTTTCCACATTGCGACATTGGGATATGATAGTGATAGTGCGATGTTGGGATATGATAGTGATAGTGCGACGTTGGGATATGTTTGTCACATACCGACGTTATGAAATTTTCTACACATTGCGGCGTAGGGAAATGTTCGTCACAACGTAACAAAGGGAAATGTTCGTCACATAGTAAGGTTTCGCCATGGGCATCATAGTGAAATGTTCATGTAAGGGTATGTTGGGTTTAGTCACATTGCAACATTACACCACATAGCCCATTCATATATGGCTATCTCAAATAGGGAAAGTCCTTACGAGTTATGTTAAAGTGAGATGTTTGAGAATGGTGATGTTTCATTATGATATTAAGTCTAGTTGGCTTATAAGGAAATTGTATGTTCCTCAATGGCTCTGTCGCGCTCTGACACACATGAAGGGTTGGGTTATGTTGCAAGGCTTATATCAACATAACCATTGCTGACATCTAGGTAGACTATGGTTTCCCATGGGTGTCGATGTCACTGTGGTGGAGCAAGGTTGACTAAGGTTGATTGTGGTTATGTTACATTGAGATGTTTATGTTGAATTGCTATGTTCTTGGTTATGTCCTAACGTGACATTCCATAAGGGGTTGCTTCATTTGGTACATTCCAATTGGTTATGTCACATTGCAAAGTTCATATTTTTTCACTAATGTCAAATTGTACGTTCGTCACTGGTTTTTGTCAAATCGTGATGTACATGAAGGGTTATATAAATTTATGTTTTTTCTTGAGGGTTATATTGCGACATGCATAAGTTTATAGTGTAGTCGAGAAAGTTTTTATAAAACATTGTCACATTTTAAGAGAAATAAAATAGGAGGATGAGTAAAAGAAAATTCCACGTTGCGATGATTATAAGAAATAATATCATTGAATTGAATGCGAATGTTATTGCATAATGAGAGATTTTAATATTAATATTTCAAAAGGTTCACCATAAAATAATGCGATATAGTGGTGATTTAAAAGTGAAAAATCGACTCCCACTAACTTACTATTATTTGGGAGACGCGAAGAGAAATATATGTTATGTTTGAGGTTGGTCTTGTAGTTTACTTTGGAAAGTATGTCACATGGCCAAATTTAGAGAGTAATAATTTTATGAGGTTGACATCAATATTTGTGACATCCACGAGGATGACATTAAATTAAATAGTAAAAATCCAAGAGATTGTGTTTCACTTTCATAAATTAAGACGTAAACATAATTATTAAGCCATATTGCGACATTTTAAATGTAATAAGATGAATAATTTGAATGGTTTGAAGCATATCAAAATTTAATGTGTTGAATTTTCATTTAAGAATAAACTGTTCATAAAAAATTAATATAGTTTAAGAATAAACTATTCATAAAATCAATATGACATTAATTATATTCAACTCTATAATTAACGATGTTTATTACTGCTATGAAGATTTAAATGCAATGGTGTTTATTGCTGCTATGCATATTTCAATTCACCATTTCCTCAACGGTTGTATTTATTGTTTCATCAATATCAATTAACATGGTATTTATGTAACATCATTAACTTTAACGTAGTATCATTAATGTAACATTATTAACATTAGTGTACAATTAACATTAATGTAACATTATTAACATTATATTTATGTAACATTGTTGAAATTCTCATTATTCCCATTATTAATGTAGCATTATTGTACAACAATATTAATTAAGTGGGTACTTGCATACTCAATTTAACATTATTAACTTTAATGTGGCATCATCATTAACTTTATTAATGTAATGATTATTAACTATAATGTACCATCATTAATGTAACATCATTAACATGAATGCAATATTAATTAATATAATTAAAACATTATTGATTAAACATTAAATATAAATGTCCCCGAGGTGTAGGACAGTTGGTGACGGAGTGTGCTGTTAAGGCACTCCGTGATGTTAAAGTCACCGGTTCGAAACCCGCGGGGACAAAAAATCCATCCATATTAAGGGTTGATGTGGCTCACAATTCAAATAGACAACACCCAATATGAGAATTTCATTGCTAAACTATATCTTTTCAAAGTCACACCAAGTAGACGCACATAATCTTTGATAAGCAGAAGATGGATTGCAACCTGCATACGCGAAAACCTGTATCCCACATCATTTCCACCTGGGAAGTGGGAATTAATCCTCCATCCATCCTCAAAACACAGTCCTCGACTATGAAAAACCCAACAATCTGAGCAAAGAAAACCTGATGTGATTCTAGAAAAGGCTACACTGATGAGATTTGCAAATCTGGATTCAGCTGCAGCTGGCGATTTTTGTAGTAGTAATCCTGGAACTGGTCTTGGAGCCCAAGACAGGTCTGGATATGGTGTGCCCTATAAACTGGAGTGATGTCGGATTCCAAAACAGAATCAACATCTTTTGTATCCTCTGTGTCTAAAGCATATACACATTCCCTTACACTTGACCTGCTCTGTTCCTCTGCCTGCTTTTGTTAGCCTCAAAGCTCCTCTTCTCTTTGCCGAGCTGAAGTAGCATGCCCGATTTCCAATTGACCAATTTCTTTAGCAATAATCCTAATCTTCACAAGCCATTCATTGAATTCCTTATTCACTCTTTTTTTGATGTGGGATTTGATTTCAGGGATCTTCTTTTCTAGCATTTGCTGAAGCGCCTTGGCCATAATTATGTGCAAGTAATCTCTTTCAATCGAGTCTAAATTTTTCAATGCGGGGTAGCAACTATCATTCATGACATGTTGGTTTCATTTCACACACAATTGCATGACTTGAGCATAGATTTTCGATGATTGGATCGCCTCTTTCTTCTTAATCGCATAAGCTTCTAGAAGCTCTTCAACTTTAGCCAAGAGAGAATTACCCACTTTCTGAACCTAGTAATTATCATTGGCCAACCCATTCTTTAACTCATCTATTTTGATGGAGAAACACAATTGGGTTTAACACATTTCAAAGTTGCAGTACAGCTTGTCAGCGGCTTCCTCCGACGGAGAATGAAGCTTGACTCTTGCTTTGTCTCATGCACTGCTTCCTTCTGTCATCTGGACTTCTGCTTCTTGCTACTCTCAGTAGAACCAATATCGTCCCGTAAAGGGCTTTACTTGATCCCCTTGTGAACGTCACCACTTGGACTCCACCAAGCCTTTGTGGCCTTATGTGAACCCCATAGTCGGCCTCCAGCGCCTTTCTGCACCTACCACTGCCCTTAGCGGCCTCCTTGCCTTAGCGGGATTTACTACCAGTGCTCGACAAACACCTTATCTCCTCTATGAGTGAACTTTATCTTCGAATGAGTGAACTTCAACAAACCGTACCAAGGAACACTGATTGCAATAACAGGCAAATAAACAAGAATCACAGCGAGCGCATAACACAGAGACAATAATCAATATTCAGAGACACACATATGCGGAAGTCTTTCTTATATTAATCACAGAGCATAAATATGCCAGGGTATTACAATAGAGCAGGATGCTCAGAGCAAGATGCTCGTATTCGCTCACAACACACTTACTTACAGACTCAGTAATAATGACACAAAGCTTCAGACAAGAGGGAAGCTTAGAAGACTCAAACTAACTCAAACTCACTATGAAAAGTTCCTCCTTGAGAATGAGATTCTATCCTCCTTATATACAAATTTTCGGAGGAAGGAATCATTTTGAAGACAAGACTCGATATGACTCTTGACCCTACATGTTGGCCACTAAATCTTGCTTTATGGATTCGGCGGTAGAGATCATGCAAGATCCTCCGACCAAATCAAAGCCTTTATTTCATATCAACTGAAAGTAAATCAAACAGTAGATCTGATGGGGTAGTCATGCAAGATTCCTCGACCAAAGGACAAACAATACATGACATAAAGGAGAGAATCTTGGAAATGCGGGTCAAACCACGCCAAAAGTCGGAGAAGTGCTCTGAGTTTCCAAGATGCTCATTATTACATAAGGACAATAATTACAAAGTGGATATTGATTACGGTAACCCACTAAACTCGAATGGCACCACTGTCGGCCATTTAGACATGAATGCACATGAATACACTGTGGAGGTTGGTTATGTCAACCCACGAAAACCGACTGCCACTATCTGTCGGGCAATATCATTATTCCATAGGATGATCATGAAAATGACGAAAACGTTCCAGGTCCCAATGCTGAGTGTATATTTCTCTGTACATCTCTGGATCTTCGTCACTGTCTTCGTCTTGTTGTAGAACGTATCTCGTTCTAATCACCCAAGGATGTCTTTCTCTGATAAATAACATTTTAAAATCATCTTCATAAAATTGTTCAAGTCTGTGAACATTTTTTGGATGCCTTCTATTTGGGAATAAAAACATTATTGCAGTATCAATTACATCAAGATGAACTTTTCTTGGATTCAAACCAAATTTCTTCCACCAATCTGATAGCCAATCTAGTTCAGGAAATGTAACAAAAGGCACAAAAATTTTATTCATGCAATAGTAATATCTATACCGATCTGTCCATAAACAAACATTATACCATATAGCTTTATATTGGAAATAGTTAATTTCAAACAATCTCACATGTGGATCTTGGTTTGGCCATGAATGTAATGTTCTCATTCTGTTGATTTGGAAGAAATTCCAAGTTGGAGTTTGTTGCCAAGTTTGAGTCTCTTGGCAAAACCAGTTTCTGTTGGCAGATCTGATTCTAGTAAGATCTCCCATTTCTACTAGCTTTTGTCTTGATGCAATAGTAGATTCCTAATGCATCTATCCAATTACATGCTGAGGTGGTATGACATGAATGCTAGTGTTCCTAGAAAAGCCTGGTAACCCAAACTCTACTCCTTCTGAATATCTCAACTGCCATTGAGGAACCCAATTTTCTCTGTAAATTTCCCAATCTGTATTGTCATCCAAATACTCAGTAGATGGAGCATTTCTGTAATCATCCCAAGTGTTTATAATCACCATACTCTTAGAACAATAAGCAATTTGAGCATGAGATTGAGAAATGAAAGGCAATTCTATTCTCTTGGGTGGATGACCATTTATGCTTGGTAGAGTAATGAAATATCCTGGTTCACCTATAGAACTTTGATAAGAACCATGAGGTTCTACAACAGATAAAAAAGGTGTTCCAAGGATACATTCTACTGGTAGTTTTGTGAGCAAATATTTCATTCCTAAGGCATATTCATCAAATAACAGGATGCCTTTAGGGATCTCAAAGTTCATATCTGTATTTACATTTCCCAGTCCTATAGCAGAATAATTATTGGGAAGCCAATATTTTGCAGGAAACAAGTCTTTATGCACTAAATTCATGTCTGAACCAGTATCTAATAGTGCGTTCAAGTTAAAGATTTCACCATTTATTTCTAACTTGATTTTCACCTGGTATTTTTGAAATTTAATGGGCATAATTTTCATAGCTGTTAGCCCTTGGAGATGGGTTGTTGTTTTCCCTTGGACAATTGATTTAGGACTCTCAAAAGGGGCATCCTCTAATGGAGGAGGTATTGAGTCCAATCTTTCTCTGATTTCTCTTATTTCTTGTCTAGCCCAAGAATCAATTTTGAAGCTATATTCAACTTCTTCTTCCATTTTTCTGATTTTTTCTTTTAACACATACATTTCTCTTTTTAAGAGAAGTACTTCTTTGGCTAGATCTGTCATAGAGGTATTCTGCAATTTTGCCTCTCTATTATATTTGATAAAATTTTTGGTATTTCTGTCATAAGAGGCATCAATGAACAAAGGTTCTCTTTTAGAAGATTCAGTAGTCTTGCTCCTTTGTTCGGCTTTAACTGTTTTCACAAAAGTTTCAAGAAGTGAATTTTTCATTTCTCTTTCTGGAAAGGCTTTAATCTAAGCCATCATTTGAGCTTCTTGATCTCCTATTTTGTGAAACATATAGACTTTTATTTTTCTTTTAATTTCTGGTTCTGATGCAGATTCAGAACTGTCTGTATTACTTTGGCAAGAACAAAAATTTGGATTTCTGCAATTGCAGTCTTGGTTGATTAAAATTTCTTCTTCTGAGCTATAATTAAACTTAGAAGTACTATCAGATTCTGTACAACATCCTTCTTGTAGAAGATGAACTTCTTCTCTTTTTGGAAAGGGATGATAAGGACACTGGTTTGTTTCATGGTCATTGGCTCCACACCTGTTACAATGCATTCTTAGAGCCAACTGTTTCTTTTCTTGTGCCTCTTTAGCTTTTTGTTCAGAGAACTTTCCCTTTGATTTTCTAGAGGCTATATTTTTTGAACAATTATGTGCAATATGTCCAGATTTTCCACATATCCAACATTGAATTTGTTGTTTAGCCTGATAAGAATGGGATTTTAACTTTATATCCTTAGGCTCATAATAGTGAGTTCTAGGCCTGTATCTATATTTGTATTTGCCTTTTTTCTTTTCTTTCATAATTTCCTTTTTCTTTTTCCTTTTCTTTCTTACTGGATCTGTGATATACAGGCCATATTTTTCACAGATGGATTTCTGGTCAGTAAGATAAGATAGCTTGGAAATAGAATTTTGGACTATCATATTTACACATAGTCCAATCAAATCTTTAGTAATTAACGAATAGATTTCCCCCCATGTATACATTTCATAAGGAAGTTTGAATACTTCCTGCATTTTCAAATATTCCACAAATTTACTTGGTATGGCTGCCAAGTAGACTTGTTTCCACAGAAGATTTTGACTGTCCTGGACTTCAAATATTCTCTAAGTCCAATCTTTATGGAACTCTTCATATTCAAACATTTTCCTACATTTCATGTTCATAAGAATCAGCTCATGTTTATCAGCCAATTCAGATTCAGTTCCACACCAGTGCTCAAGGATTGCAGTGGTTAGAGCACCAATCATATTGTTATGAGGAGTTCCATCAGTATGATATACAATATCCCCTTGTTCATCTCTGAGAACCTCAGCTTCCATTTTGGCAATCATAATAGGAGAAGAAATAACTTCCCACCATTTGCTAAGAGTGCCTGTGAAACATTGGATGATGGATTTGCATGCCTCTACTTCTGTTTTTCCTTTCATGCACATGATTTTGTAGGAGACATACATTCTATCTATCATTTGTCTGATTTGGGCAACAAACAAACTATCAATATTCCATTCTTGGAACCAATCTTCAGCAAATGTTTGAGATTCAAGCAGTTTCCCTTTACCTATTAGGTCTAGGGATGAAGGTCTGCTAGTATGATGTGGAAGATTTTCATATGCAAGATTTTGGATAGTCACCAGAGAAAGATGTTCTTTTGAGGATGATTCTGGTTTTTCTTCTTCTGGAGGAAAATGGTGAGGGAATATTTTTTGGATATCTATCTCAAATGGCTTATATACAGGAGACAGTATTGAGATAGAGGGATTTGGAAGGATGAACGGATTAGGGATAGGTTTATTAGGATTACTATCCTTCTGTCTAATTTCAATCAATGTCTTTCCCATCTTAGAGAAAGCTTGTCCCAATCCTTCCATAAGTTCTTCATGATTTCTTAGAGACTCTCTAGATTTACAGGATTCTTCACATAAAGCAGAGTCCATTTTATCTTTTACATCTGTGACCTTTTCTTGAATCTGGTTGACATAATGGATAATAGTGTTTGTGGATACTTCCAGATCTATGATTTGTCCTTTTCTGGCATAATCATTGGTCACAAAAGTATGGGTAGCCATGCCTCTTAAGGCAATATTAGTCCAGTTTATTTGTTCTGATACAGTCTGGACTCTTTTATCGATACCAGAAAGCTGAATAGCTTCCTCAGAAAGCAACAAAGGAACTGCTTTGACTTGTCTATTATTATCTTCAAGGATTATACCCTTGAAGGGAGGAAAAGTAGAATTAGATTCTACAGTGTGTCCTTCAATACTTTTCCATTTATGTTTGGGAGGATTTTCAGAACTTTCTCCCATCATTTGGACTACAACCTTTTGATTTAATTTCTTCCATTCAAAGAAATAAATCCATAAGTTGTGGTCAGATATATATTTTTGCCAGTCTTGAGATAGTTTCAGTTTTTCTTTATCTGACACGATTGAGTTGAATTCATTTGTCTCAGGATTTGTAAACAAATCCCAGTTTAACATTTTCTTGATCCATTTTTCTTCAATAGATCCCCTCTGGCATCCTTTCATTATAGAATGAAATTTGTGGATTTCATCCACAGATGGTCTTTGCATATCACTAGGTAAAGGGTTTGAGAATCTACAGTCTGGAATGACTTGGTCACATTGTTCTATGTACCCTAACCCATATTTAGGTGTACCATGAGGTCTCATGCCTTTATATATATCTTGTAGTCTGGGATCAAGTGTTTCGATAGTAGGCATGTAATGGATCATAAAACAAAATGCAAGTTCTGAAGTAGATGCAGTACAATCTACAGTATTATTTACATAACGATAATAGACTGGAGAATCCATTTATATAGTAGAGATTACTATGAACGCACAAAAAAGCAGGGCATTTAGTCTTGTGTCTTCCCTAAAGAAGATTAGACAGGCTCCCGGTCGACTGTTCAGGCAGAAACTAGTAACTTTGTCCAGAAGTCGCAGTAGTGGAAATCCTGCCTTTAAAGGACCCGAGACTACTGATACGGCTTCAAAAGTGAGTTGCAAGAGTGGAAACCCTGCCTTTAAAGGGCCCGAGACTCTTGATATGGCTCTGGATTCTTAGATTACGCACACAGAATATATAACACACAGAAAAAACAGAGCGAATAACTTTTATTAGAATGAAGTTCTGATATCATACCTGACGCGAAATGAAGTTCTTTGGCTCTGATATCTCCCACTAGCATTATTTGGTATGGGGTAGGTAAATTATAGCGGGTAGTAAAGTGCTGGTAGGTCAGGTTATTACAACGTAAGTAATGATGCAAGCTTCCAGGTGTCTTAGCAAGGTAGGATGCATGCTTTATCTCTTCAATGTAGCTAGGGTTGGTATGTTGGGTTTCATAGGGTTTAAACACAATGAGTTTCTTTACAACGCACAAAATTGAAAAAAAAAGCATTAAATGTGGGATGTTAGGTCACTGAATGCAGGATCAAAGCGAAATCAATTTTTTATGACAAGTGAGAAAAAACCCATCATTGTAAGAGTAGTTGGACTTGAGATTAGTGAATTTGTCATCTAGTCGTCATTAAAAAAGGGAAGCATTAAATGTTGTCCCGTCATCATTAAAAAAAAGTAATACGCCATGTGAAAATCAAAACAAAATCAATTTTATATTTGTTAAAAAAATTTAAATTAATCATTAACCAGAGTTAACTTTATGCAATTTCAATATAAATTATTTTTCATTGAGATTCACACATTAATATAAATAGATTCTAGCTTAGCACTCTCGAAAATTAATGATAAATAAATAAAGGCTTTACCTGTTGTTTTCACTACCATGTTGCCATAAGGTCTTCTATAAATAAATAAAGTATATTGATGATGATGATGATGATGATTAACGTCCACTAAGATCTAATTGGTCTATCGGACCTTAAGAGGGTAAGTGATTACTTGTGATTCTTTAGAATTTTGTTTCTACGCTCGAAAAGCATTAAGAGAAGCTTTCCAAGATCACCATACTTTTGTTGAGTTAAGAGGTTAAGAAACTTGTTGGTAGTGTGATCAATATTTTAAAATGAGATCTAATATGGGTATAGGCTAGACAATCTAAGAGAAAGTGCTTTTCATCTTCAACCTTCTTAGTGTCACAAAGGTGACACACTCTTTCATCCCATGGCGTTTTATGAATTGACCAACGCCCAGTTTCACTGTGGAGCTCATGAGAATTTGTTCTTATCTTAGCAATGTTTATTTTTTTCTTTACACTTGGCAAAACAGATAGATAATTTTGATCTTCTAGATTAGGGTTGATTACATCTTTATAATACTTTAATTTTCTTTTTTCCTCTAACTCTTTATCACACCACATTTTTTCCTTACATTTTGATTTGATGTTTTTTTTAATAGTATATTTATTCTGCAAAATGGTTTCTTCCATGATTCCCCAATAGTTTAGCCAAGACTGAGCGTCTTTATGCCATCCTTGATTGAGTCGATGGTGGTTATGACATGATTTGGAAGCAATTTTAGGTAGCCTCTTGTCTTCCATGTTGTTTAATTTGTTCTTATACATTACTTATCTAGTCATAGCCATGCTCTCAATGGGGGAGAGGCTTGTTTCTACGAGGAGGATGGGATATGGTGTATTTCCTTTAACTTTGAGATTATAGGTTATAAAATTATTTTGTATTTGCTCTATCTTTCTCCAGGATTCACGAGAGATACTACAACCCCAGACTTCACATCCATAA
>SNQJ01S0035428.1:10032-34123 GCA_010110895.2 Picea sitchensis | reverse complement strand
AATGGTCCTATAATTAGAGGGAATGTTTTTATCCCCATTTTTAAAAATAGGAACAATGAGGCTTTGCGTCCAGGGTTTAGGGAAGCCCTGCTTGACTACTAAATTGAAGAGTTTGTGTATGTGAGGGATAAGGATTGGCCCTCTGATTTAAAAAATTCCAGCTTGGTAGCCTTCAATGTCCTTAGCTTTCCCATTTGCGAGCCGCTTAACCCCGAATTCTATGTCATCTAAAGAAAAAACTTCTTCCTTTGTAGGGACAATAGGAATGGTGTCCATGGCATTCCTTTGTAGGGACAATAGGAATGGTGTCCATGGCATTAAGGAACTCGTAAAGACTTTTAAGGTAGGAAATCCAGTCTGTTAAGGGAATCCTAGTATTTTCTTTAGTATTGCGTTTTAGAATTTGGCTCCAGAACTTCTTAGGATCCAACTTGTATAGTTGTGAAAGTTGCTCTTGCCTTTTATTGATATAGTATATTTTTTTCCTTTTAATTAGGGCTTTGTACATATTGATCTTATCAAGTTTTAAGGGATCATTAGAAGCATCCCTAATGGCTTTCCTAGCAATTTTACATTCTTTATCATACCAAAGGTTGGTTGTTCTATTATTCTTGTTATTCTTATTATTGCAAAGTAGACATAGTGTATGGAAGAATAGTTGAGAACATCTCTCATCATATATAACAAATAACTTAAGCCGAAGATTGCACAATACTTTCAGGTATGTTTATGTTCCAAAATGCTTGTTTGCTTTATAATTTAATCTATATCATGAATGTTGTCAATAATATGATATTATTTGGATTAGCTAAATTTGCCCCGTTTGGTTTTGTTTATTTATATTTAGTAGGTAGATTTTCATAATTTATTATATTGTTGTAGATGGTGCAAAATAAATTTCATTTTTGATTGATAACTTCGATAGGTCTCTCAATAGAGGATAATTCATTTGTCTGAGAGGAAAAATAAATTTTGTTGAAATTTTCTATAGATTTTATTATGAAAAGACAACTGCAATTTGGTTGACTAGTGCTCTGAGCATTGATCCCAACAATTGTTTACTCTTATCTCATAAGAATGCTTGTATTTTGGTTATTTCTTTTTGGATTTTTCGATTTTGAGCGGGCAAAGGGTAAGTTTCAACATTAACTCTATATTTATTAAGCACCCAAGTTTTCATGATAGTTTTCATCCTCCCATCACTTGTGATTTAACTTATAGCAATTTTGCTCAGAAGCACTCTTTAGATCATTGTCCTAGTTTGAAGGAGAGGCAAGATAGTTTGAAGGAGAGGCAAGGAGAAGCACTCTTTAGACTCTCATTCCTTCCTATTGTTGTCTAACTTATTCTCTCCAGAAATAGATCAAGGTTTGAGTGTCTGGAAGGCTCAGCTAGGTGTAAAGGCCGACGAGCGTTCCGAAGGCTAGAGATAGTATCCATTGCCCAACTACCTTATTCCTGTTTGTAAATTGACAATTATTTGGCCATTCAATGGCTCCTATTTTCCCCGTGGCATTCCTTTCATGTTTGATGGGATTTTTAAATTCTCTTCTTCTCTCTCATTCCAATTGATATCTAGTTATGTGTAACGTATGGTAGAGGGAAACCTAACATTATTAAATATAACTTATATTAAAAAAATATATAAATTCATTAATACTAATTAAAAGATTAAATATAACTTATATTTATAAAAAATTATAAATTCATTAATACAATATAATATAATATATAGTTAAAAATACATANATATAAACCATAATTTAATATAATCTTTTTATATAAATTATAATTATATATGAATATAAATATTTTTTTATATATCTTGAAAATTTGAAATATGTATATGGATGAAGCTAATGGCTAACCTTAACGGAACCTTATGGCTAAATCGAACTTCAACCTTGTCGAGCTGGAGCTGGAACCATGTGACATTGTTGTGCTTCATGTCTGTTTAGAAAAATACAAGTGTTCTGACAGATACAGACTGACGGAGGCGTAAGAGGGGTGCCCGTTGTTTTGCCATGGATGGCTATAAGAATGCGATGGAGGAACCATCCATGTCTGACATAGGAGAGGCTCGCCTTAACTTTAAAGCGAATTTGTATAGTGCATAAGGCTCGCCAACATGTTATACTGTGATTACTAAAAAGCACGCGTCCATTTTCAACAAACTTTTCAGTCATTGTTAAAAAGGGAAAATTAAACATTAATAAAAAACGATTCTTAAATATATGATTTAACAAATATTAAATTTATAAAAGTTTGAAACTTAGTGATTTAGTCTTTGTTGTCGTTAGTGTATTATTTATTTTTAAGTGGGGGACAGTTTTAATTTTAAATGGAATTTATCATTTTAGCTGACAAGAGGATAAAAGATCCCAATATAATTGATAATTTTAGTGCATCAATGTTAATATAAAATTTTAAATTAATTAATAAATTTATATTTTATTAATGCTTTTATCTTTTTATATTATATTTAATTAATAATATTTAATCGTAGTTCGATCCCTGAGTCAGTCTCGGTTAGCTCTGTATAGTAAACTAGAACTCCAATAAGAGGACCGGGCTCAAAGAAGTAAGGAAGTTGGGTTAGATCCGATTTCGGGGGCGCACCAGTTTTTTCAGTTAAGCGTATCAATATACGGAGCATGTACCAACGGAGGAGCAATAGCGAACCTGCCTGCCACGTATGGCTCTGTATCTGCGGGTCCCGAGTCATTTGCTGAATCGACTGCTCCCCGATGCTACTAATGCTAATGGATTTCTTGAATCGATAGTTTTTTCTTAAGGAGGAAAGGTCTATCTACGTGGTTAATTATCTACTAATGTTTTCCAGCCCATCTCCCCAACCAGTCATACTCAAACCCATCCACTTTTCATAGTTAATGAATGTCAATGAATCTATCCCAACCGACAAGCACTCGAATCCTTTCAATAACCATTCCTTTACATCAACCAAACTAACATTAGTTTTTAGCATAAAATACCTTCATTGCAAGATACAAAACATTCTCAGATTTACATCACAACAATGAAATCAACCAGCTGTCATATAATGAATGCAATGAATTCTTACTCTTAAAGCGTGCATCACTAACACAATCCACTTACACATTCTTCTTTTTATTATTAATTTATTAGGGTTAGTGCAGGGTACCTCCCTCCTCCTCCCGCTGTTAGTTGTTTATTATTTATTTATTACTTCCTTATCTTATTTCGTGTGCCACTCCTTTCACTGGTTAAGGATCCCTAAGGAGCATTCAGAACATCTTCCGAAAACAATTCATCTTGATGCACATATTTACTTATGCATAATCACTCAATGCACTTAGACAATGTTTAAAAACCAACCACAAAGCCTACTCACGTGTCTTGTCCTGGCAAGTTGGATGACTTCACCTAATGCTTAACTCAACACCCAGTCATCTCCCCAACACTTGTTTGATTATCTAGATGCCTTCCTTCTTTACCCAACACAACAATGGGTTATACCCTCTCAATGCTGGTAATGAGGTTGCATCCTAGACCTCAACACAATAGGAAATCCATGGACTACTATGCAGTACTTTAAGGCTTCAAGATCCAACAACTATACGACCTTACACATGGTACTATAGGCACAACATGAGTGTACCCACCCATTAACTCTGGTTACTATCTCTTAACCAGTTTTACTATGACAAACAATCACATGCTCACACGCATAAAAATGAATGCATAAAGAGTTTCAACACTCTTCTTCCTATACCACCATATGGGTACAGATCATGCTCCTGCATTCAAACTTTACCATGAACATACTAATCCATGAATGCATTAAAAGATTCTAACAATATTTTTATACTTGAGGCTTCGTGTCTTTGCCTCACCTGGACATCAATCACATAGATGCATTCAATGGTTATTACAACATATCAATGAATATATTAAGCATGGATGAAGGAATTCTTACCCCATTCCCTTTCAACACTCATGCATTATTGGGATAACCAATTTTATACCTGTATGGTTGCTGGAAACATTGCTGATGTTACCTGATCAACTTATGCCTCTAGGGGTCTCACATGATACCTACATAAACCTCTTGACAAGCGCACACTTGCCTTCTTTCTTTCTCTCTTCTCTGTGAGGTTGATGGTCTTGAGCAACTGCATCATCAACAAATCAACAACCATGATTAGTCATCATGTCACACATATCACCTATACCACAACATATCACTGTCAGTCAACATGCAACATCACACACATGCTCAAGAAACTGTATGCATACACATTACATATTTTTCCAATATGCCTACTAGTGCATACATATCTCAGCTATACTAATCTTTTGCATTTTCAACATTTGTATGCCTTAAAATAACGATCTATACTCTTATTACTATATATGCTACGAGCTCTTGGTAGCATGAGAAATATGATACCAAGAGCTTCTCATAACCATTCATAAGATTATAGCAAAATGTGAAGAATATTTGTTTCTTCGAAAGGATAACATTCTCTAGCCACAAGTCTGGTAACCCACCTGTACATAAATTACATAGGAGTTCTTGATAGAAAGCAAAGCATATATCTTCCAGGAACTAAATCTCCATTGGTCATGTGGAAGAGAAAATAACCCACTCTCCTATATGGAAATATTTTCAGGAAGTTATAACAAAGTGTGCTTAATTTTTTTGCCAAACTTAATGGCAAATTTTATCATATATTTTTGCATCAGCAAATATTTTTTGAATTTCATTGTCGCTGAATTCGAACATGAACATGAACCACGACTTAGATATAGAGTTTGAATTTTATACAAAATTTAATTCAATCCTTGAACCTTGTATCTCATCTGACACCTTCAATCACAAAGTTGGCTCTCTGATCTTTTTACCGCTTTTGAGACCTGATTTCAGGAACCATGCTCTTTTCTTCTAGCTTATATTTGTTTAATCCGTTTTTGATATTACATCATCAATATCTGGGATGTTTTTTTGATTGGACACAGGAAATACAGAGCAGGAAATGGTGGCAGTAAAACATTACCATGGAAGTAAACATCAAGTTGCTGTCACACACTCGAATCTGCACGAACAAGCTCAGCCTAAGGTTTTTCTGCAACATAATGAACAAATTATTCATATTATGTATGCTTTTTCTGTTTCGTTCTTAACTCGTCTTACTAATTTCAGGACAACGATTATCATCGACATGGTACTGTGGGACAAGCTGAAAGCGAAAATAAGAACGACTTGCCGATGAGAAGAAGAACAACCTGTCTTTACCAGATAAAAGTTACATGTGTTTTAAGGCAAAGATAGATGCTGCCACATGTGGGAGCCTGGATGCATGGAAGGAAGGGATGAGACCAGGTGTATCAAGAGCATTTAATGAATTTGGATTTTCCATGCATTTTCCTTGTAGTCAAATTACACCGGGCTTGGCAGATGGACACAGTTTTCCCATTTCCCAAGTAGTGACAACTATTTATTCGTCCTAACACTTGCTCACACAAACACACACATTGCGCTAATCAATTAATATTAATAAAGTGAGATGGCTTCCAGTGTTTTGTTTTCGACCTTGACCATGGGCATGGCGACTGCTGGGGAAGGTGAGATAAATATTGTGTTTTACATGCACGATAATTTGATTTGAAACAACGACGAGACAACCTTCCCAGTTGTAGGATTGAATGGCTCTTCAAATATGGTTGGTTGATGTAGTTTGGTTGATGTTATTGGATTCATACATGGATGCCATACCACTTTTATCAACCATTGTACTTTCCTATTTAAATGTAGTTGATTCATACAGTTTGAGTGGGCTTAATGGTTAAGAACATGTGTTTCTTCTTAAGAGATCACAAGTTCAAATCCATAAGGGGTAGGGTATGTATACTTCCATAGACTTTACCAATCAAATCCAGAAGATATTGATATTGTTATGAACTTATGGATGTTTAAAATATTGAGTATTAAAATGAATTTAAAATTGTTAGGAAAGTCATTAAGGATGCTTCTAATGAGTCCTTAAAACTCGATAAGACCAATACATACAAATCCCTAATTAAAAGGAAAAAAATGTACTATATTAATAAAATGCAAGAACAACTTTCACAACTATCTAAGCTTGATCCTAAGAAGATTTGGAGGAAAATTCTAATCTGCAATACTAAAGAAAATGATACGATCCCCTTAATTAAGGGACTAGAATTCCCACCTTAAAAGTATTTATGAGTTCCTTGATGCCATGGACACCATTCCTATTGTCCCCAGAGATGATGAAGTTTTTCCTATGGATGACATAGAGTTAGGGGTTAGGCGACTTGGAAATGGGAAAGCTAAGGACATTGAAGGCTACCAAGCTGAAATTTTTAAGATCAAAGAGCCTATCCTCATCCCTCACATACACAAGCTCTTCAATTTAGCAGTCAATCAAGGCTTCCGTAAACCCTGGACACAAACCCTCATTGTTCCTATTTTTAAAAATGGGGATGGAAACATTCCCTCTAATTATAGGACCATTATGATTAACCTGATTTTAGCCAAGCTTTATGGAATTATTTTGGAAAAGAAGATTAGCCTTTGGCTAGAAAGTCGCAGTAAAAGAGATAAAGGCCTCACCGAGTTTAGGATATATCATTCAACTGTGGACCATCTTGTTACATTTATGATCATTGCAGAGGAGTTACACAATATTAAAACCATGAGTTACACACTATTAAAACCAACGCTTTTTGTTGTTTTTTTTTTACTTTAGAAAAGCTTTTGACACGATTCCCAGGAAAAACCTTTGGAACAGGTTGGAAGAGATAAAAGTGTCTTTCGAGTTGAGGGATGTTGCAAGAAGGTTATATGAGAAAATTATTTCCAAGTTTAAGAACACTAAGGGATGGTCAAAAGAGATTAACTTCAATATTGGAGTCAAGCAAGGTTGTCCCTTGTCCCGTACCCTTTTTGGCATATACATTGACAAGTTAAAAGATTTCTTGGAAGAAGCAAGTTGTGTCGGCCCTACTCTCACTGGTATAGTAATCAATCTTCTTCTTTATGATGATGATAACGTTCTTATAGTGAGGAGTCCCGACGATCTTGAAAACCAACTAAGAATCCTCAAGGATTTTTGCTCCAATATGGGTATGACCGTTAATACTGACAAGACTAAGGTCATGATCATTAAATCCAATAAGATCATTTATGATACTTTCGTATATGACAAAAACAACTTGGAGGAAGTGAATTCATACAAATATCTTGGAATCGATATTCACCACAAGCTCAACTGGAATTATAACATTGAGAAAAGGATTATTGGGGGAGGGAAAGCTTATTATGGGCTTGAAAACAATTGTAAATCAACCGATATTTGGATATGGGATAAGAAGAAACTCCTCCTTGAGACTCTTTTTATGCCTGTTATTCTATATGGATGCGAAGTTCAGGGATGCAATATCTCTCATGAATCCTGGAGAAAGATAGAGCAAGTCCAAAAGAATTTTATAACCTATTGTTGGTGCAAATTGGAGACTGGGGTTCTCAAAGGTTACCAACAAAAGTATTGTTATAGTCTAATAGCGCTGGCATATTCAACATTCTGCAAGGGAAGTAGGTCTCACTCGAAGCACTGCCGATACTTTTTTGTAATAAATATATTTAAAAACGACACACCAAGTCCAACATATTACAATACAATTCCATATTTAAAGGTAAAGATATCATAACATTAAAAGACTTAGACCACTAAAAGCATTGAATAGTCCTTGTTACGTAACACTAAAGTAAACACATACATCAAGAAGCTTAGTTAAACAATAACACAACTAGAAGTTACACACAACAAGACAAATTGTGCAGGATAGAAACCATACATTCATCCACATAATGACAAGTTTTTGGGTGTCCGAATAATCCAACATATATTATCTTATCACAATTGATCATACATGGGAGAAATCCTTTGATATCAAGACTTATACAAGTGAATCGGTAATGAGATATTTTATCTCAACTTTCAAACTCTGCGCTATAGCAGTTCATGCTCAATAACAACAAAAACCCAAAACCCCACAACAACAGAACAACAATTGCAGAAACCCTAACCCGTTACATAACGTTATGCTTTATAGATTTTTCGTGGAACTTTCTTTATTTCTTGAATATGTTGTTGTGATTTCTTGATTTTGTTTCCTTCTGGCATGTACTCGAAGGTTCCGACTCTTTTCGTTGATTTTTCTAGCTGACTCGTGACTATTTTCCCTGCTGGCATGTTGGCACATAGCTTTTCAACACTTGCATCCACTGCTTTCATGTTATATTGTTCCGCAAAACCTTTATACGTCCGCAAAACTTGGTGGTCTTCAAAACGAAGGGCCCAACAAGCCCCGACCACAATCCTTGACTCGTCCCGAGTCAACCTTATGCTGGCTTGCTATGGTCACCTTCAAACGAAGGGCCCAACTCCGATACAATCGCAAGGGCTTGCTCGTGGAAACTGTCATAGTGTGTGACCCTGTACTGCCATTTCCTCGCCAAAATTGAGGCACCCGCAACAAATTCTTGCGCAGTGTTGACATCAGGTACTTCAGACTTGGTATTCAACATAACGTTCCACTCTATTTTGGCAAGAGAGTCCAACTGCTGAAGCAGAATGTACTCTGCTTGGTCTATAGGCCTGAACTATTGGAGTGTTGTCTTCACATCTCTATTAACCTCATCCATAGCATCCAACCTATCATCCTTAGCTTGGATCTCTACAAACTTATCCTATTTCTCTATAGGGTCAACAATGGCCCATGATTCTGCATGCATTTTTTTAAGCCTCGTGTGCAACTTATTAATAGGCTTACTGTGTTGATCCAACAACCCAACCTAGTCCGTGACCATATCAAAGGGTATACGACACTCCTCTGTCCTGGTATGAGGTGAAGACTTGAAATTAGCACCCTCTTCGACTGCATGTTCAAGATTTTGGAGGATCTCTTCAGATTGCTCCTTTTCCTTAATCTAGATGGCATCCAACTGGTGCTGGAGATCTTCAGTTTTTCCTGCCAATTGCATCCAAGAGTCTGCTACAAGGATGACCCTATCCACTGGTGCAATTGGGCCAATTTTCTCTAGAAGATTAAGTGCCATATGTCAAAGAGTAGGCCATACCTGTATAAATATTTTGGACCCAACCTCGACAATAAACTCAACTTGTACCTGCAATCTCTACTCAAGTGCCACAATTGCAATAACGATATGAACAACCTCTTGCAAATGTTATGTGTGTTGTGCGAGCTCTTGATTACTGTGCTCAATTGTAGTGATTTTCTAGTCTAGTTGATCGGTGGAAGCCCTGATTAGCTTCAAAATATGAGGTGTAGGAAGGGTGGATAGTTCTCCACCGGTAGAAGAGGGATCGAATGGTGGTTGTGAATCAATCGGTTGACCACTTGTAATAGAGCGCTCTGAGAATCTTGGGGTACTAGGACCCTCTGGGGTAGGTGAGTGAGCTCTAAAGGTGCGAACAACCCGGTCCTATGCTTCCAGTGGAAGAATGCCAAGCAACACTATATGTTCCAAGAAGAGCTCCAAGATGGACCTACACTGTTGTGGGTCATGCAACATTGGTGCAACTTGCTCTTTGACGGAGGTCGTGTTGTGCACCGACTATGTGTCATCCTGGGTATCCATCAACTTGTGCTCCGTTTGATCCTAGTCTTTCAGAGGGTCCTCATCCATCGAAACAAGGGTTTCAGGGCCTGAATTTGGCTTTAGATGGGAGGTAGTTTCCAGAGTTGTGTGCAAATGGACGTGGACCTACATAATATGAGGAGAAGTGGGTGGGGATGGAGCTGGGGTACCTAAAATGGTGGCGAGATTGGTAGAAGAGTCAGGCAATATGGTATCATCCTGGGTATGAATTGGGGAGGATGGATGTGTGGTCAAGCCATTGATGGCCCCACCATTTTGTGGGTTGGTGGCCGCTTCGATGACAATAGTATATTGGGTTATGATTGGAGGGTCGTCAATAACATGTATGACGATGGGTGTGGATGGTGAAGTGAAAGAAGTGAGAGTTTTAGTGCACAATAGGGGTGGAGTGGTGTGGAATTGTAGTATAATGGAGGAAAGGGAGATGGCCTCAGTAATGAGAGAGTGAATAGTGGGTTGGGAGGGGGACTTGGTATGCAAATTCTTCCGAGGAAAGACAAAAGGAAGAAAATCTCAGAATTGCTTACTTGAGCTCTAGGCGTCATCATGAATTGAAGAAAATGGGATGTGAACGGTGCTGCTCGATGAAGCTTCCTCTTCTTCATCCTTTGGTTCCTCCTCTGAGGTGGAGGGTGTCTAGGTCCTCTTGCTTTCACTAGGGACTACACTTGATGTCTTTGCTGGAGCAGAGCTTTGTGAAATGGTCGACATGGTGTAGAAAATACCTATCGTCATCTCTTCCCTTAAGACCCTTGACCATCCTTTGACCTCTTTTTCAAACACCATTGCATCCAGATAAAACGATAGAGGATTAATATGAAACAATGTTGGTGCAACACCCAATGGTCGCACAAAAGTGTGGTCACGATTCATATCGAAATAGATGTGGTGGGTATGTTTGTTAAGGATCGCTTACGGGATCCTGAGCCTTTGAGTTGCGGTGACCATCTCACTATGCCACTGTGCAAAAAAAACATTGTTCTCGGCAACATTGCTGACCAAATTCTGAGCATGCCAAGAATTGAATAACTTGCCAATGCGAGGATCTAAACCGTGGGTAAGTCGTCGATTGTGGGGAGGATGCCATTTCCACATCACACAAGAGACAAGTAGATAGTCGTAAATGAATTAGGTGGTCCAATCATGGATGTATTCACATGCCTGAAACATCTCTTGTAGCATATACTGGCATCGATTCATTGGTGTGCCATTCTTAGGAATTCGACCACCTTTATGGCATCAAGTGTACACTCATTCCGCGTAAAATTTTTCATCACCTTGCCAGCGATGAGGTAGTAGGCACAATGGAACTGAGAATGGGATCTATCAGGGTGCCACAATATCCTCGGAGAGTTCCATAGAGTTCATATAGGATGAGTGGACCTTTTTAATGCCATGCTTCTTAGACCCATGTAATTTGTCTGATACATTTTAAATTGTCATGGACAAGCTTGTCAGCTGGCGGATGTCTTCAACATGTATGGGGTATCCCATTTCCATCCACAATGTGCCATTATGGACTCGATTGATAAGGAATTTAGTGCATTTGGACACTTCCCCATTGGTGTCGAACATTGGTAAGTCTCGTAGATTCATCAACATGCTATCCTGCAGGGGCAAGGGTGTTTGCTTCCATTGCCACTGGAATGCACCATGTAGTAAGGTGGTGCAGTATTGTAATGTATGAATCCATGTGGATGGGTACTGAGAAGCATCAGTGAAGTCCATGTCCACCAGTCGAGTGTGTTCCACCTTGTCATGGAGATCATCTAAAACTTCAACCCAGGGGTTGATGAATTCATATCGAACAAAAACTGTAATTGGAGTAGGAGATCTTGGGACAGATCCTTGACCAGAGGTGTGAACCATGCTGACAAACTTTTGGTGGTAGACAAAGTGAATAGGGGGAGAAATCCATAGACATAAATTCACAGAGAGCTCAGTGGGCGCCAGAACTGAGTATACAATTAGTGCGATGAAAATACAAGAATATCGATCCATTGGCCAAAGGCATGCTTATAAGAAAAATGTAGAGGGTGACGCAATGACCATGCATTAGATATTAGAAGGTGACAAGAGTGGGAATTAATGTCGATTCAATCCCTCGAACACGACAAAATCCACGACGTGATTTGGGTAACTAAATGCATAACCAGAAAGTTGGTAACGAGATAGTGAATCAATTGGGAAAGTAATGGGCGAGCGAGTGGTTAACCAGAAAAAGGACATAAATTTGTTAATATTTAAGTGACTATGACATGCAGAGATTAATGACGGGTAAAAAAGTACTAACGATTTTTAACGACCCACGTGATGACACAAGGGCATAAAATTCAAATTTCAACAGCATTAAGTATGAGAGGATGTGACTGCGACCTCCCCAACCACAAAGTGAATATCTGGGCTGGATGACTTAGACAGGACAACGAAGCACTAAGACATGTAAACACAAAACATGTCACCATTTATTGGTAGAAAATAAATCAGAAACAAAAATAGAAATCCTACCTACTAACTCACTCCTAGAACTAGGAGCGTAACGAAACTGCATTTATGCAGTAGACATGTAGGGATTCAGGCGTGGCCATTTACCCAGCCGGGTCGAAGAATTACATCGAGTTGCGCTAATTTGACAACTCCATATTCACATATTTCTGCAACTATAAAAGGACCAAGCCAATGTATTTGGAGCTTTCCCAGATGTTTCTGATACTTGTTGTCATATAAGAGCATGAAATCACCTTATGCAAATTATTTATGTTTTATATGTTGGTCATGCCGGGAATTTTGTCAATATTTTTCTACATTCTAATGGAAATATGCTAAGAACCTAGCTTCCTCAAGTTCCAACAGTTCCTCCACCCACGCAACAATGGATTCATCATCGATCATCTTGGTAGCTTGGGTAATGAATAAATTTGGAGTGAGAAACTCAGTTGGCACAACTGCTTCTTGGCCATATACCATTTGAAAAGGGGTATACATGTTTAATCGATTTGTGGTATCCCAATACACCCATAACAAAAATGGAACCCACTCATCCTAGTCATCCCAATTTGCGCTATAGACTTTATTCAACCCCATCTCCAAGATTTTATTAAATGCTTCCATTGTTTTGTTAGCCTGCAGATAGTAGGGACTGCTCTTATGATGATGAATACAAAATTCTTTGGTAAGGGTCGCTATAGTTTTACTGAGAAAGTGGGCTCCTTGGCACTGGTCAATCTTTGAGGACAACCAAACTTGGTAATAACATTGTCAAAAATAAATCGTGTTGTTGTGTTGGTATAACAGTCCCGAACAACCTCCGCTTTAGCCTAGCGAGTTAGGTAATCAGTTATGGTAATGATGTATCTTTCCTTTTAATTCTTAGCAGTAGGATTTATCAGACCGATGAAATCAACATCCCATTTTTCAAAAGCTTGTAGTGCACGAACAGGGTGCAGAGACAACTCATTGTGGCGTGATGGTTTTCCCACTCTTTGACATACATCGCAGGCTTGAGCATATTCCTTAGCATCTTCAAACACTGTATGCCACCATAGTATTGTCTATAGGATCTTTATAATAGTTTCCTTTCTGCCCACGTGTCCTCCCACAACTCCACTATGACATTCCTATAGAATATCAGGTATTTCATGGTCAAGCACACAACGACACAAGATAGTATCTAATCCTAGTTAATAGAGTTGGCCTGTAATAAGTTGATAATCCATTGCACGAACCACAAGGTGCTCTTCCAGGTCACATGATATCCTTCCGACATAGTACTAGTAGTCAGGAGTAGGGAAATGTATTATAGATAATTAGGAGTAGCCTCAATGTGAAATATATTTGCATTGCGAAGCTAGTCATTTATAGGTCCGCCACTTTCTCCAAACTCTAGGCGAGAAAAGTGATTTGGCCCTACATTTAACTTGCCATGATTAACAATGACCTCAAAAGAGAACTCCTGAAACAATATCAACCACCTGAAAATGCGACATTCTAACATAGGTTTGTTCACCAAATACTTCAAAGCAGAATGGTCAGTAAAAAACTTAAAAGGACTTCCAAGTAAATAATTCCTAAACTTTTGTAAAGCATACACCATATCCAAACCTTCCCTTTCAGTTGTGGTGTAGTTGTGTTTATCTTGGGAAAGTTTGTGACTTTCAAGTATATAGGATGGTCCAAGTTTCCTTCCCCTGGTTGTGCAAGAATAACACCTAGCGTGATTGCAGAGGCATCAATATACACATGGAATTCAATTTTCCAGTTAGGATAAGTCATAATGGGTGTGATGCTCAACTTCTCTTTTAGTAGGTCAAATGCTTTATCACAGTCTCGAATCCAACAAAATTCTTCAGATTTATTTAGTAGTTGTTCCAATGGTGCATTTATACTTGAGTAGCTCCTAATAAACTTGCGATAGTATCTCATATGGCCCAGAGTGGTCCGCAACTGTTTGATAGTGGTAGGAGGAGGCATAATGAGAATTACCACGACTTTCGCGGGATCAACTAGCACTCCCTCCTTACAAACTATGTGTCCTAACAGATTCCAAAAAGGTACACAAAAAATACATTTTCTCATATTGAGGGAAATCCGTAACTATTGACAACAATCCAACATCAAGCGTAATATCCAAATATGTTCCTTAAGTAATCTATACATAGTCCAATCATCTAGGTAGACCTCAAGAAACTTATGAATGAAATCACAGAATGCTACAATCATGATCCGAGAGAACACTATCGGGGCATTCTTAAGTCCAAAAGGCATAATATTGTATGCAAATGATCCCCACTCCATAGTAAAGGTAGTCTTCTTCTTGTCTTCCTTGAGAATTTGAACCTGGTGATGTCTTGAAAAACCATTTGTAAAGGATTATGCCTCATTTCCCGCTACTTGATCTAGTAACTCATCACTAAAGGGTGTAGGAAAAGGGTCATGTACACAAGAAATGTTCATGCTTCAGTAATCCACACAAAGTCGTATATCATCCATACCTTTCTTGGTTTGTATCATGATAGGAATGATCCATTCAGCCTTATTGACATGAAAAATCATCCCAACTGCCAACTTCCTATCAATCTCCTTCTTCACTTTTTCTTTGACTCAGGGGTTGAGCCAATAGGACCTATGCTTTATTGGTTTGGATTCAAGTTTGAGTTATATCTTCATCTCCCCTAAGTCTTCCTTAATACCCTTTAATTATGAAAAGTTTGTAGGGAATAGGTCCTCATATTCCCACAACATAGATTGTATCTCTGTCATGCTCCTTTCATCCCAATAGTCTCCAATAGATGCTAGCTTAGGATGCTATTCATTTCATATATTAACTTTCTGCAACTTCAAGGGTTTGGTATACGAATGAATAACATCATCCGAGATAATATATTTAACCTCCCTATTCCCTTCGGATCCCTGAATTGTTAGATGTCTAAGTTCCTCAAGATCATCGAGATATTCTGGGTCTTTATCAACAATAAGACAGACCGCAGGTAGTCGAGAAAAGGATGGGTAAATGCTATGATCAAGGAGGTACTCATGTTCCAGAAAAACTGTAGGAGAATGTATAGGCTTAGCTCCATCAATAGAAAGTATTTTCTTAATCTGTTGCAAAGCTAAAGTGATTTCAAGGGATTTATTTGAGAATAAGAAGTCTTGATAGAACTATTGTTGAAGGATTTTCCATCAACTAGTTTAGCGTCGAGCTTCCTCATATATGTACCAAGCAATTGGAATTTGTTCCAAGGAATAAATAAATTGATGCACCCACAATTGAGAAGGAAGTTGCACAACTTGCCATACCTGAATACAATGCACAACATACTCCCTTAGATCTAAAATCCCATCATATAATTCCAAAGCTGACCATTTCAGATTCAACGAAGTAAGTTGCGAAGGGGGAATAAAGCGATGCTAGATGGAACACTTTGCTTCATCCTAGGAAGATAAATTACCCTTGCGGCTAGCCCACCATCTCACTGAAGAGGATCTTAATGCAACATCAAGTACATGAATTATTTTCTCTGGCGCAACTTTATCCTCTAACTCAACCAGAAAGCTACATAAATCTGAAGTTCCATCATAGAAAGGTTAGTTTCTAACCTCTGACCCAATCCACCTAGAAGCTCCGATAGTCATGAAACATCATGAGAAGTTCTCTTATCTTCCATGTTGCCAGTTTTCAAACACTACATATAAATCCTCCCCTACACATTGAATACTCTGCCAACTTACCGAGCCATCTGTAGTTGGGTTAATATAGTCAGGCCATGTAACATCCCTGTTTCCCCCAGCTTGTAATTAATCATAAAATAGGATTACCATGCTAAGGCATGTGGACAATGTAAACGTATTATTGTTTGAGTTGCCAATAACTGACTATGGGGGTGAAACCTTGAAAATACTAGCCATGATATCACTAGAGGAAAGAATGTGAAAACTATAAGAGAGGGCTCATTATATCAAATAACCCTAAATTTCCCTTGATGGGGGTAATAAATCTCCTTCGGATCCCAAGGAGAGAAACCAGTGAATGAAGAAAGGACCGGTGGTTGAATGATCAACCACTCCCATGAATGGAAGCATGGTTTGACTGCAGAATGTTAGCCCGAAGTACCACTGGGTATGACAGACCACGCTGAAGCGAGTTCCCTTTTGACAGAAGGAACAGGATAGGTCGAGAACCATCCTGGGGAAAATATATAAGAAAATTGGTAAGGAGAATGTGAGAGCTCTCCAACGGATGATGAATAGAAGGTCCCGAGCATGATGCCGAGTGAGCATCTGATAAACCTCGCCCAGGGCCATGACAGAGAAATAAATATATGAAAGTTGTAGAGAATAGAACCCGAGTAGAAGCTGAAACAGAGAAAGGATCCTTGAGAACTGCGAGAGTTCCCTGGTGATATCATGGCTTGGCACAGGAGTGGCCAGAGTGATAAGAATGAATGCCTCTGAGCCTATCTTCGGGTGTAAGGATGAACACCCATAGTCAATTAGTTGGCTACCACCTGTAATAGATAAGTAATCACATATCTTGTGTATTTAAGTGGTACTGTGAATTAAAGTTGGATATCCTATGAATGTTGTAGGGATGGATATGTTTTCTTAATGATTTATACTGTACCCTTTTTGTGTCTTCTTGATTGTGTAATTAGGCAAGTAGGAAATTGTATGAATTAGACGTGTTTTTATACTCGTAAATGCTTGCATCCCGTGGTGGCTTAAGCCAGAGCCACAAACTGCAAGTTCGTTGACCGTGGGCATAGTTTCATGTATGCATGTTGACCCTCCTAGTCGTTCTGAGTCACTTGGAGGACAGAGTTTGTTAAGCTTAGGAGAGGTAGTGCAGATATGCACAGGCTCTCTGCGAGGCAAGCAAAGACCGAGAACCACTTAAGTTCTAGACTTGATGAAGGAGCACAAGAGTTGTGCAGAAGACCCTTCTAAGTGTTAAGTTCAAGAGAAAGAGAACAATGCTCTTAAATCCTTCATAACTAACGAAGCTCAGGAAGGATAGCGAGACTCAAGTATCGAAAGGGAATATCCTTTCGTTTGGAAGATGAATGGATGAGATCCGTTTGGGAGGATCCGAGGTATGTCACAACCGTTAGATTTGAAGGAGGAGTGCAGGTGTTAATGCCTCGACTCCTTCAGTCTTCGCAAGATCGATGAATTTTGGTAATCATCGTGAAGGGGATGGATCCTTCGAAACCCAAAGTTGCGATGTGATCTGAACCATTGGATCGAGGAAGGTTGTGGACCATCGATTCGACGCGAGCAAATTAACGCAAAGAGTACGTTGAAATTTGAAATTCCCTAAGGACCAAGCTTAGAAGAGACGAGTTCTTTTCAGATGCGCAGATGAGGTCCAAGAGGGGACCTTGTTTCAAGTTCGTAAGCTCAGGAGGGAAAACGGAAGTCGAGACCCATACATCAGGGCTCACATGAAGTAAATCGAAGTTCAAGTCCTTCGAAACATCTGAAATCTTCCAAGTCAGGGAAGAAAGTGAAATATCAGGAGGAGGAGAAATAGTTACCGTTAGATCAAGAACTGTGAAAGATTTGGACCATTGGGATCCACATCCAGACAATTAGAAGATCATGCAGGAGGAGATCAGATTTGGACCGTCAGATATGAGCGCGAGGACCAACAATCGTTGGATCCCAAGGAAAGTGCACGAGGCCTAACCCTTTGAAATCGCACATGAGAGTGGACTTGCAAAGTCCCGAAGTTTCGAAGTCAATCGGAACCGTCCATCGTCAGGGTTGATACATGGCGTAAGATCCACAACTTCAGAGGGTTGTGGACAAGGAGGAAGATGAACAACCGAAGCAAATCCTGGCCATTGATCGCCAGGGGGATATGTGTCAGGAGATCGTATATTTCGGGTAAAAACATTTTAGAAGGAAACGAGTGCGTAGAAGCTTGAAACTCTCGAAAGCCGAAGAGATGAAGTAAATCCTGTCTATCGGTCGACATGAGATACGTGTCGATTCAAAGACTTCGGGGAAAACTACTTCGAAGGTTTCCAAGTGAAGAGTGAGACAAACTCTCGAAGCCCCGAAAGTCGGAGAGCCAAATCACTGAAGTTCTGAAGAGCCGAAGAGCCGAAGGTCTTTGGACCGTTATATCCAAAGAGACAGGTGGCGATATATCACAAGCTTAAGGTAAATTACATTGGAGTTTCAGTTGAGAATTGAGATTCCTGAACCCTGAAGACCCGAAGTGAATCCGGACTGCCTGATCTAGAGGGACGCGTGGCGATGGATCGTGGACTCTAGAGAAATATGTTCGAGAGTTTTCAGTTGAGATTTGAGACTCCCGAAGTCTGAAGAGTCGAAGTAAATCTCAACCGTCCGATCATCCGAAGTAGATCTCATTTGTCAGATCGTCCGAAGTAAATCTCAAGCGTCGGATCATTCGAGGTGAATTTGGACTGTCTGATCCAGAAGAGACATGGCGTAGATTGGTGGACTCTGGGTAAATTCCCGAAGTTATTCATAGCCATCAGATCAAGAGGATAGGTGGCATAAATCTATAGATTTCGGGTAAAGACCCAAAGCAAGCCTCAACCGTCTAATTCAAGTGGACACGCGGAAGGAATCCGCTTACTTCGAGGGGAAGTGAAGTTTGAGATTTGAGATCTCAAAAGTCCGGAGACTCGAAGGAAATCTCGACTGTTGATCGAGAAAAGGGGCTGCAGGACCGTTGATCTAGTTGAAAGGTCAAACCCCCAAAGAAGAGGTAGAGCCGCTGATTGAGAAGGATAGGTGTCCGCAAATCGTCGACTCCGAAAGATTGATGTACGAAAGAAATGAAAGTTTGAGACTTGAGAATTCTGAAACAAATCACAGTCGTTTATTTGCAAGAGGTCAGATTTGATCTGCAGCTTTGAAAGGGATATATTTGAGCTGTCATTTCAGAGGCACCGTCAATATCGATGGTCCCATAGCATTGCAGGGATCGAATATGCGTGGACTTTAAAAAGTTGAGGGCGGGGCGCAATCCAAACCACGGTTTTCAAGAAAGGACACATGGAGGCTCGAGGAGAATTGGGAGCTGAAAGGTAGTTTGGTTTCAATCCGCCTTTGGCCGCACCAACAATTGTGTGTTTGCGTGAGGTTATCGCCCAAGGTCACCTCAAGGAGGGGCTTATCAGAAAAGGGGATAGCACCCAAACTCAGATATTTCCCAAGCGTGAAGGGAAGGTCGTGGGTACCATTAAACCTACACCCAGAAGTCGAAAGGGTCTACGTTTAATTACAGAGAGAGACCATTAGGGTCTCATAGAGTCGTTGGCTTCAGAATCAGAGATCCTTGACCGTGAGTTCAGACTAGTTCCTCGAATTCCCAAATTAGAAACCATGGATGGAGAATCTATCCTTTAAGAAAAACAAATTTTTTTATGCCCCGTCATGGGTCTGTTACAGGACACTTTCCTACAGTCAAAGTGTAGAGATGATCTAGGGCATCCTCTTCCATATCCCCCTCCATCGGATCCATATAGCGAGGACCTTGATAGGGATCTAATGGTTGGGTCACTTTCATACCATCCGCTTCAAATCTCATGAGTTCCTTCTTAAGATGTATAACAATGCAATTCTCATAAGCCTAGTCAATGCCCAATAGATCTGGGTATGGTTCCTTCTCCCCCATGATTTCTATAACCTCAAAGTCAACCATTTTCTTGACTCCATCTAAGTCCACTTCAACATTCTGCAGCGATCCAACATGATAGATACAATACTAATTTGCCATTCGCAACTGACTGGGTGAATATACGAGCTTGGGCTTACCCATTGCTTCTTAGGTTTTATTTGGTAGCATTATCATACCCCAGATCTAGCATAACATCACTAATCTCGTAGCCATCAATGTGAGAATTTAGTCTAAATTCCCTTTCAGATCTCTGCTTCCTTTTCTGAATCCGACTAGTATTTCTTTCTGGAAGGTTAGCAACAATCAATTCCTTGATTCTCCCTTCATTCTGGATAGTCCCCTTAAGTGCGTTCCACAACTCTTTGGTGAGTTGTTCATTGTCCAAAATGTCATAAAATAAGGGGAACCACAACTCAATAGTTTGGTGGGGTATCATTAGAGGATCTTTCTGTGCCACACAATTTTCCATGAGCTTAGGTTGAGGCTCATATCTTGAGTCTACAGGTATCAATATTGCAGGATTAGAAATCCATCAGAATATCTCAACAACGTCCTTAAAGCATGTTTTTCGCACAAGGGGGTCATATGTAACATATTCCAGTACCACCTTGTGGATCTTGCTTTGAGTTGATTTGTCAACATCAACACCAGTCCTTGTTCCTCCTCTAGTAACAATATTAATGTTGGGTGTCGTTTCTACAGTGACCGGTTGGGGCTCTGAATTTATCAAATTGGCGCCTCCATGCCTTGTGTGATCCTCCCACTTTGCAATTAAATAAGGGAAATCCTTGATGGCATGGGTGTTGTTTCTACAGTGGGCACACCAAGTTTGTCTCGGAAGAGGACAATCTCTATCGATATGTCCCTACTCATCATAATTATAACACAGAGCTGGCCCTCTTTCGCCAGTTTCTCCACTTCTGAAACCTCCACCACGACGATGTCCTCCTACAAAGCCTTGCGGAGCTTCATCAACCCTGAATGCATACCGGTCTAGTCTGTTTGCAAGAGCATCCAAAAAGCGACATTGTTTTGTGGTGTGAGTAGGTGACCCACATAACCCACAGTAGACTATATTTGGGACATGGGTGTACTTTTGTAGGATTGGGAAATTCCAAGGGGGATGCCCATGGCTTTGAAAAATTTCACAGTAGTCATTATTCTGATTACCTTGATGGTTTGGGAAGGTTTGGTACTGTACCAAGCCATGGAATGGTGCAACAACTACGACTTGTGCAACTACCCCCGATGGTCCTATTGGTGGAGGTGCCATCAATTGCTGAGGGGGTCCTACACCCCTTATTCTGGAATATTTGGTCATTATATGACCTTCAATGTAGCAACCAATACACTAGACTTGTGGGTGGGCTGCTCTAGGAATGGTCAATTCTTGAATCTTATTAGTCAAGGCGGAAATATTATAGTCATTAGGTGGTCTTATGGTCAATTTCTTAATATTATAGTCATTAGGTGGTCTTATTACTCGCAAGATGCCAAGATATCTCGCCATCGCCTCAATATTCATTGCATGTTTTAGGGATTCCCCCAAAGAAATTATCCGCTGCTGGGTTAATGGAATCTGAGTTAATGGTAAAATTCCCTGAATGAACCATTCCCGCTGGTGGTCTTCGAGAATAGGGTTGGCCAATTTCCCTATCACATCTTTGAGTATTTGGTTAAGAATAAGGATACTATTAAAAATATCATTAAATCAAAATTTAAGGAGAAAATGTGGTGTGATAAAGAGTTAGAGGAAAAAAAGAAAATTAAGGTATTATAAGGATGTAATCAACCCTAATCTAGAAGATCAAAATTATCTCTCTGTTTTGACAAGTGTAAAGAAAAAAANTATTATAGTCATTAGGTGGTCTTATTACTCGCAAGATGCCAAGATATCTCGCCATCGCCTCAATATTCATTGCATGTTTTAGGGATTCCCCCAAAGAAATTATCCGCTGCTGGGTTAATGGAATCTGAGTTAATGGTAAAATTCCCTGAATGAACCATTCCCGCTGGTGGTCTTCGAGAATAGGGTTGGCCAATTTCCCTATCACATCTTTGAGTATTTGGTTAAGAATAAGGATACTATTAAAAATATCATTAAATCAAAATTTAAGGAGAAAATGTGGTGTGATAAAGAGTTAGAGGAAAAAAAGAAAATTAAGGTATTATAAGGATGTAATCAACCCTAATCTAGAAGATCAAAATTATCTCTCTGTTTTGACAAGTGTAAAGAAAAAAATAAGCCTTGCTAAGATAAGAACAAATTCTCACGAGCTCCATAATGAAACTGGGAGTTGGTCAATTCCTAAAATGCCTTGGGATGAAAGAGTGTGTCACCTTTGTGACACTAAGAAGGTTGAAGATGAAAATCACTTTCTCTTAGATTGTCCATCCTATACCCAAATTAGATCTCAATTTCAAAATATCGGTCACACTACCAACCTTCCTAACCTTTTAACTCAACAAAACTATGGTGATCTTGGAAAGCTTCTCTTAATGCTTTTCAAGCACATAAACAAAATTTTGAAGAGTTGCAAGTAATCCCTTACCCTCTTAAGGTCCGATAGACCAATTCGATCTCAATGAACGTTAATCATCATCATCATCATATTAGTTTATTTTATTATTATTGTTATAACCATCTTTTTTTAATTTTTAATTTTTATAGATTTCAAATATTTTTCAATTTAATTTATTAACATTATAGACATGACACGTCCACCTAAATTATATATAAACCTTATACTCTTATTATAATTAGTTATTATAATTATTATTTGATGATAAAGAAGATGATTTCTTAGTATAAATAATTATTATTATTTGGTTACAAATAAAGTGGTTTTAGATAAATCTACTTAGGCACCTAACCAACTCAATGCAAATCAAACTTCAAAATAAAGAAAACAAAGCTTTTATCCAAAAGAAATGATAAAGTGTTTCATATTTAAAAAAATGAAATTGACATCATTACATATTAAAAAATATTTCAATTTATCCATTATTTTTTCACATAAAAACACATAATATATTATTTTTAAAAGAAAATTATATTGTATTTAATAGTTAGTATGATATCTCATTTTCAACTTTAATAACAAAAATTGAAGTGATATCCAATTTTCAATTTTAATAACTAAAATTGAAGTGGTATATGTCTCTAGCATAACCCAAAATGTCTTGAGGTGAGTGTCCAAACATACATAATTAAAAAAAAACCAACCTAAAAACTATAATTAATACACATGTATCCATACATTATTATAAATTATAATACGTTGTGGTATATGTCTCTAGCATAACCCAAAATGTCTTGAGGTGAGTGTCCAAACATACACAATTAAAAAAAAACCAACCTAAAAACTATAATTAATACACATGTATCCATACATTATTATAAATTATAATACGTTGTTGAAATTAACATTCCATAATGTTACTTTGAATACAATTAATGAACATTAATTATTAATTGTCTTTAAAATGAAAAGGGATGAATGGGAGGTGGGGTTCAATCTCCCATTAATTTTTAAAAGATTTAAATATTAATATTTTAGGTGTAGTTATGACTCTAGAATATCAGTTTTCATCATGTTTACATGCACTTCAATTTGGAAGCTGATTCCCTCTCCAAGTAGGCTCTTGGGGAGCTAGAAAGACATATCTCTTTTGTTCGATGGTATAAGGGGTTTGAAGGTCCCAGGGAGATCTATAAAATTCACTAGTATTTATCTTTGGAGACGTTTCGACTCTTGCTTCTTAGTGTTAGAGTCTTTTTTGCTTTTTGATATTGCGACTTTCAGAGATTTGTAACAGTCTAGTAAGATTGATTCTACTAGATTTAGTAAGTTTATGTGGTTTTTTGCTACTAGCTTTGGGAGAAAGAATGTTTTTTTTGTAACTTCAGAAATGACTTTTTACAATGCACTGCGATGTAAACAAATTATATTCCTAATATAATTGAGCAAATTTTCATTTGGAAAAAAATGTTGATGAATATTTGTTGTTAAAATTTTCAAAACAAGGGTAAATTGCGATGTAGCTAGTCCCTGCTTCAGTGAGAACAACCAAATCAATTTAATTTTAGGAGTGGGTTGTTGTCAAATCCCATTTGATAAAATTTAGAGCACGATAAATCTATTACCATCTATTCAACATTTATGGCTTTTGTTTTGAATAGATGTTTAGATAATTTAGATGATTTTTTGGTAAATAATTAAGTTAAATAATGTTTAATTTTA
>SNQJ01S0035428.1:0-10022 GCA_010110895.2 Picea sitchensis | reverse complement strand
GTGACCATCCATGAAAGGATGCATCCCTTGGACAATCGATAACTTTTTATTATTATCATTTACTTATTATATATAGTATTTAATAATTAATAATTATATTATTAATTATTAATCTAAGAGAATGTCTTCCCGATGTTGTCCAAACATCAACACCTTGCTTGCATGAGTGGTTGCCATGTATTCAACTTCTGTAGTTGAAAGTGATACTACCATATATCTTTTAATCATCCAACTGATTTCTCCTCTAAATAGGTTAAACACATATTCACTTATAGATCTTATGTGATCCATATCTCCACCCCATTCTGCATCACTGAACCCATGTATGTCCAACTCTCTGTCCAATCTTGGTTTTCCTTGGTAGAAAAATCCATAACTAGTAGTGCCATGCAAATACCTGAAAACCCTCTTTACTAATGTCCAATGCTCCTTCGTTGGTTTTTGACTTATACCTACTCAAAACTCCCACTCCATGTGCAATGTTTGGTCTAGTACAAACCATTGCATACATAAATCTTCCAACCATACTAGCATACAGAACATGAGACATGTCCTCTTCCTTTTCTCGTGTCTTTGGACACTGTTTTGAAGATAACTTTACACCTACAGGAATAAAGACATTGACAGGTTTACATTCCTGCATATTAAAACCTCTGCAATATTGACTCAACATATTTTCTCTGGTTCAAGCAAAGTTTCTTATTTTTTCAATCTCTTTTAATTTCCATGCACAAAATAAAATTTGTTGCATCAAGATCTTTCATGTCAAATTTTGAGGACAACAGAGTTTTCACATCCTGGATAATTTATTTTCCATTTCCTATTAGCAACATATCATCCACAAACAAGACCAAATAAATAAGATGACCATCGACTAATTTGAAATACACATAGTGATATGCTTTTCTCATTGTGAAGCCAAGTCAGAATATATATGTATCAAATTTTTGATACCACATCCTTGGTGATTTCTTTAACCCATATAGGAACTTTTTCAGCTTGCATATCGTCTCTTTCTTTCCCTTCACTGCAAAGCCTTCTGCATGCTTCATGTAGATTTCTTCTTCCAGATCCCAATGTAGAAATGCTGTCTTCACATCCATATATTTTATTTCAAAATCAAAAGAAACAACAACAAATAAAAAGAATTATAATAGAAGTTAACTTGGAAACAAGAGGAAAAATTTCACCAAAGTCAATTCCCTCTACCTAGGAATAACCTTTTTCTACTAACCGAGCTTTGTATTTCTCCACTTTGTCTTCTATATTCAACTTCTTATTAAACACCCATTTTATGCCAATGAGATTTCTTCCAACCAACAACTCCACTAGATCCCAAGCCTCATTCTTGTTCAGGGCTGCCATTTCTTCAACCATGGCCTTTTCCCATAATTTTCCATCCTCTGAATTCACTACCTACATAATAGTTATAGGATCATCATCAATAATAAACAAAGCAAAATTAGAGTGAAAATCAAGTGGAATATATATTTCTTGGTTTCCTTCTTTCCTGAACCGATCTTCTCAATAATGGAGGATGAGGTTCTTCTTCTTCTTATTCATGTTCTTTTGTAGAGTCTGACTCATTATCCTTCAATTCAAACTCTTTTTTCTTTGGATATTCCTCCCTAGGTAAAAATTCCTATTTGAATTCTCTAAATACCACATCTTTGATTTCTCTAAATACCACATCTTGACTATACACTACCTTCTTAGTTTATCAGTTCCAAACCTTATATTTTTTCAAACCATGTTTATAGCCAATAAAGATAAGTTTTTCATCATTTTTATCTAGCTTACTTCTATTTTCCTTTGGAATGCATACATAGGCATCATAACCAAATACCCTGATATGTGTAAGAGAGGGTTTCTTACCAACCCATACCTCATGTGGAGTCTTTTCATATAGCATTAGTGAGGGTGATCAATTGACCAAGTAACATGTAGTACCCACTGCCTCTTCCAAGAATTCCTATCCTAACCTAGAACCATTGAGCATTCTCCTTGATTTTTCCATAAGCATCTTATTCACCTTTCTGCAACTCCATTGTTCTAAGGTGTGTATGGAGTAGTATTTTGTCTTGCTATACCACACTTCTTATAGAATTCTTTGAATTCATTTTCATGAAATTCCCCACCATTATCCATCCTCAACACCTTAATTCTCTTCTCTATCTAATTCTCCATAAGAGCCTTAAACTCTTTAAATTTTTCAAAGACTTCATATTTCTTCCCGAGGAAACAAATCCATGTATTCCTTGAGAAGTCATCTTCAAATGAGACATAGTACACAAATTTACCTAGTGATGGAGCTGAAACATGTCCAAACAAATCACTGTACACCAACTGTAATATTCCCTTTTCCCTCGTAGCACCAGAGGAAAATATTACACGATTTTGCTTCTCATATAAGAAATGTTCACAGAAATCAAAATCCATAGAGCAATTGGATATACCTTAAACCATACATTTACCATGTAGTACTTGAAGGCCCTTCTCTCTGATAAGCCCCAATATTTGATGCCACAACATAGTATTTTCTCCAGAGAGACTGTATGAGTTTTTTCTTCTTCAGCGCCAATCTCAGGAACAATGGAACTGTTGCACCCATCAGTAACTTATACAAATTTCCAATATGAACTCCATTCAAAAACACCATTGCCCCTCGAACCATCGTACATGTTTCCTTTTCAAACACTGTTTTTGCACATGCATCATCCATCTTTCTTAAATAAATCAAATTCCTAGCCAACCCTGGTATTTTTCAATTGATATACCTTAAACTACACATTTACCAATGCAGATCATGAGGCATGGTTATTGAGGAAGTGTATCCTTTCATATGACTCCTTGCATGGAGTGGTTTTGTGAATATAAAGGTACCATGGAGGTGATGTTTTCAGGGAGACTAATCAAAAGACAAAATAATAGGATGAGGAAAGTTCAATTTGAAGCTCATGGATGGTAGGATAAGTACACTCCCGCATTTTTCCCATCCTGTGATTGGCTAGGAATTTGATTTATTTAAGAAAGATGGATGATGCATGTGCAAAAACAAAGGTTTGAAAAGGAAACACAAAAATGATGGTTCGAGGGGCAATGGTGTTTTTGAATGGAGTTCATATTGGAAATTTGTATAAGTTAATGATGGAGTAAATAGCCCATTGTTCCCGAGATTGGCTAAGAAGAAAACTCATACGCTTCCTCCGAGAAAATAGCTACATGTTTTGTGGCATCAAATATTGGGGCTTATCGGAGAGAAGGGCCTTCAAGTACTACATGGTAAAAGTATGGTTTAGCGTATATCCAACTGCTCATGGATTTTGATTGTGAATATTTCTTTATGGGAAGCAAAACTGTGTAATATTCTCCTTTGGTGCTACGAGGGAAAAGGGAATATTACAGTTGGTGTACAGTGATTTGTTTGGACATGTTTCAGCTCCATCACTAGGTAAAATTGTGTAATTATGTCTCATTTGAAGATGACTTCTCAAGGAATAAATGGATTTGTTTCCTCGGGAAGAAATATTAGTCTCTTTGAAAATTTAAAGAGTTTAAGGCTCCTTATGGAGAATTAGATAGAGAAGAGAATTAAGGTGTTGAGGATGGATAATGGTGAATAATTTTATGAAAATGAATTCAGACTCCTATAAGAAGTGTGGTATAGCAAGACAAAATACTACTCCATACACACACCTTAGAACAATGGAGCTGCGTAAAAGGTGAATGAGGCTTATGGAAAATCCTCAAGGAGTGTGCTCAATGGTTCTAGGTTAGGATAGGGAATTTTGAAGAGGCAGAAGGTACTACATGTTACTTGGTCAATTGATCACCCTCACTAATGCTATATGAAAAGACTCCATGTATGGGTTGGTAAGAAACCCTCTCTTACACATTTCATGGTATTTGGTTATGATGCCTATGTATGCATTCCAAAAGGAAAATAGAAGTAAGCTAGATAAAATGATGAAAAAACTTATCTTTATTGGCTATAAACATGGTTTGAAAAATATAAGGTTTGGAACCCATAAACTAAGAAGGTGGTGTATAGTCAAGATGTGGTATTTAGAGAAATCAAAGATGTGGTATTTAGAGAATTCAAATAGGAATTTTTACCTAGGGAGGAATATCCAAAGAAAAAAGAGTTTGAATTGAAGGATAATGAGTCAATTTCACAAAAAAGAACATGAATAAGAAGAAGAAGAACCCAACCCTCCATTATTAAGAAGATCGGTTCAGAAAGAAGAAACCAAGAAATATATATTCAATTTGATTTACCTAATTTGCTTTGTTTCATCTACTATTTACGATGATCCTATAACTATTATGGAGGTAGTGAATCTCGTGAGAATGAAAAACTTTGGGAAAGGGCCATGGTTGAAGAAATGGCAGCCCTGAACAAGAATGAGGTTTGGGATCTAGTGGAGTTGTTGGCTGGAAGAAATACCATTGGAAAAATGGTGTTTAATAATAAGAAGCTGAATATAGAATGAAAAGAGGAGAAATACAAAGCCCGGTTAGTAGAAAAAAAGGCTATTCCTAGGTAGAGGAATTGACTTTGGTGATATTTTTCCTTGTTTCCAAGTTAACTTCTATTATAATTTTTTATTTGTTGTTGTTTCTTTTGATTTTGAAATAAAATATATGGATGTGAAGACGATGTTCCTACATGGGATCCCGAAGAAGAAATCTACATGAAGCATGTAAGGTCATGCTGGAAGGGAAGAAAGAGACGACATGCAAGCTGAAAAAGTTCCTATATGGGTTAAAGAAATCACCAAGGATGTGGTATCAAAATTTGATACATATATATTCTGACTTGGCTTCACAATGAGAAAAGCATATCACTATGTGTATTTCAAATTAGTCGATGGTCATCTTATTTATTTGGTCTTGTTTGTGGATGATATGTTGCTAATAGGAAATGGAAAATAAATTATCCATGATGTGAAAACTAAGTTGTCCCTAAAATTTGACATGAAAGATCTTGATGCAACAAATTTTGCCTTTGTGCATGGAAATTAAAAAGAGATTGAAAAAAAAACTTTGCTTCTGAACCAGGGAAAATATGTTGAGTCAATATTGCAGAGGGTTTTAATATGCAGAATGTAAACCGCCAATGTCTTTATTCCCTGTGAGGGTGTAAAGTTATCTTTCAAAACGTTGTCCAAAGACACGAGAAAAGCAAGAGTATATGTCTCATGTTCTCAGATGCTAGTGTTGTTGGAAGTTTTATGCATGCAATGGTTTGTACTAGACCAAACATTGCACATGGAGGGGAGCTTTGAGTAGGTATAAGTCAAAACCAACTAAGGAGCATTGGACATTAGTAAAGAGGTTTCGTATTTGCATGGCACTACTAGTTATGGATTTTTCACCAAGGAAAACCAAGATTGGACAGAGAGTTGGACATAAATTCCTTTGTGGATGCAGACTGAGCTGGAGATATGGATCACATAAGATCTATAAGTGAATATGTGTTTAACCTATTTAGAGGAGAAATCGATTTGATGAACAAAAGATACATGGTAGTATCACTTCAACTACAGAAGTTGAATACATGGCAACCACTCATGCAAGTAAGGTGTTGATGTTTGACAACATCGGAAGACATTCTTCTAGATTCAATAATTAATATACTATTAATTATTAAATACTATATATAATAAGTAAATGATAATAATAAAAAGTTATCGATTGTCCAAGGATGCATCCTTTCATGGATGGTCACCATGTTCCCTATATATGGAACACTCTATCATTGTAATAATACTCCATCATATCTCATATGAAGAAAACAACATGGTGAGCATGATCGGGCTTTAACTCCTCATGGTACCTCTAAGTGAGAAAGAGATTCCCGAGATATTCATGTTATAGTCGCAAATAAGGAGCCACATCATTCATTTTGAGCCTCCCTATATAAGGAGGCAACTAGTCATCTAGTATAGAGAGATTCATGATGGATCTAGGCATCAATCCATCATGAAGAATGATGTGTGGGATATTGTTCCGCACCGAGGGAGTTTGTAGTGACTTCCAAATGGATCTACAAGATCAAACACACGCTGACGAGAGCATCAAGAGGCACAAATGAGATTTGTTTCTAGAGGATTCTCTCTGTGTGGAGGGAATAGATTATGAGTAGACATTTGATCATGTTGCTCGATACACTTCCATACGTATGATTATTTCCCCTACAAAGATTCATGGTTTGGAGAGTACATCAGATGGATCTAAATAAAACCTTTATGAATGGAGAGATTGAGGAAGAAGTATACATCAACAGCCAATGGTTTGCTGATACATGAGAAGGAGTCTCATGTGTGCAGTGGAAGATGGCCTTGGATGGATTCAAGCAACCACCCCGAGCTTAGTATGCTAGGATTGATGAACACCTTATGATTTTAGGCTTCAGCAAAAGTGTTTTGATCCCATCTTGTACCATGAAGATCAAGTAATGGTGAGTCTGATGATTTTGGTTCTCACGGATGATTTATTCCTCACCGGTATAGAGAACCCATTGTTGAATGTAAGTATGTGTTGGCCTCTAAGTTTGAGATGAAGGACCTTGGTATGATGCAATCCTTATTAGGACTAGAGGTGCGGCGTAAAACTCTGGTGATATCTTCTAATTCAAGGGGAAGCGCAAACAGCTGAGATATTGAAGAAGCTTGGGATGTTGAACTTGAAGCTCATGGCTACACCAATGGTGATGGATCCAGAGAAACTAAATGCGGCTCCTCTTCCTCATCTCCAGGAAATTGATCTCGACTCATGTATAGAGAGATGATTGATCATTGATGTATCTAGTTAACACATAAGACCAAATATTTTCTATGTAGTGATTGCACTTAGCCATTTATGAGTTAGCCGAGATAGACACACTCGATTGTTGTGAAGCATGTGTTGAGATAATTACAGACAAAGTTGGACATGGTAATGAGATATACTTCTAGTATTGATATGATATGGAAGGGATATATTGAATCGACCGAAAGGAGCATAGTTGACAGAAAGGTCACCTTTGGGTGTTGCTTCACTTTGGGATCTTCCATGGTTTCTTGGTGCAAAAGGAACAAACTTATGTGGTTTTGAGCACAATGTAAGGGTAGTACATTGCACTAAGTATATCAATCTATGAAGCAAAGCAGAATGGCAGTTCTTTGCAGATTTATCTAAACATGTGTTGATTCCGCCATTACTCATTATGGTAAACTGCCAGGAAGATCTCTGAAAATCCAATGTTTCATGACAAATCAAACCACATTGAGATAAAGTACCATTACACTGTACATGAAAGAGGAAGGAAGTACCCGGCAGCATCTTCCTGCCACATTGAGCATGTTGTTGATGTTCTTAACAAACCATGACGAAGTTCAAGTACTTTCATGACAGTCTTGGCGTGGAAGAGAATGCCTCCTTGTCGAGAGGGAGTGTTTATGTTTACATATTCCTGAGACATTCTCCAAAACATACTCCTCTGTGACTAAGTTCAGTTGATCTGTGATGACACTTAACCGAGAAGGGATAAGTAGGTTTTCTCTTATATCCCAATGTCCCTTGTGGAGAGCACATGAGGACACAAGGAGTTGACCTTGATGTCACACACTATGGGAGTTGACCCTAGTGTTTCTAGAGGGAGTAGCCTAGTGCCATGTGTGACAGACATTATCCACATCGTACTCCCTTTGTGAATTGAGTTGAGTTGATTCATGAGGACAATTATCCGAAGGGATAAATGTGTTTGGGCTTATATCCCAACTTCCCTTATGGAGAGCATGAGGACATGTCCCTTGTGGAAAGCACATGAGGACATCGCCCCTTGTGGAGATCACATGAAGACATATCATGGGAGTTGGCCTTGATGTCACACATTATGGGGGAGTTGGACTTAGGTGTTCCTGTAGAACTATAGCCTCTAGAATTTCCACATGGAGTGCCATGTGTGACAAACCCTTTGATACTACAATGGTTGTGTGTACCACTCGCGTGAGACTGTGTCTATATCAATAGTTGTGTACTACTATGGAAATATACCTCCTTAGCTAAGAGAGAGTGTTGATGTTTTCAACATCGCGGGCGGACCTCTCCTAGATTGGCTATACCAAGGGAGATAGGAATACATTTATCATAAAGGTTCACTGTAAATGGCCCAAGCATAGTCCTTCCTGATCATGACAATGAATAATATGGACTCCTGAGGTGCTTGAAGTTATTTCCATGTGTCAGTTAGCATCGGATTAACATTCACTCACAAGTGTGTACTTGTGGTGGAAAGACTGCGGTGTGGTATTTTTCCTAGTCATTGTGATTTGAAAAGGAATAATAAATACTCAAGATGCAATATGATATATGCTAGCCGCTACGAATTCCGTGAGTGAGCCCGATCTAGAGAGAGTTAATTGATCAGAGGGAGAGTTGCGTATGATCTTTCCTTGGTCTGTGGGATGAGACACATCTCCCAAGACCGAGACAAGGTCATGAGTCTAGGGGTGAAGTTTGTATACCTAAAAGACAAGCTTGAGAGGCAAAGGTTGATGTTTGGACAACATCTAGAAGACATTCTCTTACATTAATAATTAATAATATAATTATTAATTATTATATATTATATATAATAAGTAAACATAATAATAAATAGTTATTGATTATCCAAGGGATGCATCCTTTCATGGATGGTCACTATATGTTCCTCATACTGGGAACACTCATCATTGTAATAATATATCGACTATATCTCATAAGTGAAGAAAAACAACACAAGGAAGCAAGATGGTTACATAGATTGTGTTCGAGTATTGGTTATAGAACAAGTTGTAAGGGGATAGATGACAAAGGAGAGTGAAATATTTATGGGAAGAACCCCGCCATCATCTCAAAGACAACAAAGCATTGATGTTAAATATCACTTCAGAGAGACACGGTTGGAAGACAAGAAGGTGTTGTTGATGAAGGTGGACACTTTGAAGAATGTTGTAGATTCATCGACAAAGTCGCTGAGCACCGAGATCTCCTAGTGTAGAAAAAATATGGCAGTTTCCTTGGATTGTTGACTATGTAATATTGTGACCCCTTGCATGCAAAGAAAAATCCAAGGGAGAATGTTGGGTACATGTTATATTCTTTGCACGACCAACCCCGCACCCTTCGTTGTGTCGAGCATAATGGGGGGGTGACAGCCCCCCTATCCAAGGGGTTGAAGGGGGGCGGAGCCCCCCCCTACCTAGGGATTTGAAGAAGGGCAGATCCCCCCCTGCCTAAGGGGTTGCAGAAGGCAAACCCCAAAAAAAAAATGGTTGTTTTTAGTGGTTTTCAACACACAATTTTCACTTTTGGCGGTTTTGTGGTGCTTTGGTAGATTTGTGGCTTAGCCCATGGTTTTCTAATTATGGTTAAGTAATTAAGGTTGTATTATAATCCAAGTCAATGAATTAGGGTTATATATATATATATATATATATATATATTGTATTTTAAACAATGAAGTTGGAGATGATGAATAGAATTAGAGGTGTGTCTCTAAAACAAGTTGTTGGTTTTCCTAGTTGGGTTTCCAGAGTAAATGTATGTGTATGTGTGATTGCAATTTTTTTATTTCATGTGTTAAGAATCTGTGTGTGCATTGCATTATTGTAAAAGGTTTAAAACTTACATGCATAAGACATCCCAGCACAACCCCAAGCTCATAATGCATTCTTTGTTTTTTCTCATAAAATAAAATCAGGTAGCAATCAGTAGATTTAAATGCAACATTCAGATATACTCTTTAGAATTATTCTTAAAGGAACACATTCATTTGATGCCTGGAGACCTGAAATATCTTTTTGAACTTGAAGCTCTCTGAGGATTTCACTGTTTAGAGGACACTGTCTTTTGTATAATGTCTCTTATCAACTATTGTATGTACTTGGGATTCCTTCTATAAAAGACCCATGAGCATGCAATTTACCGCAATGAATGCACCTTGCAATTGGAATGGAATTACCTTAATGCACAAGATGTCAAATTTAACAATATAA
>SNQJ01S0035426.1:104184-142642 GCA_010110895.2 Picea sitchensis | reverse complement strand
GCTAAGTTCTACCCAATAATGCTGGTTTCCGGTTACCGACAGCATCTTTTGGTAACTCTAGCTATGATACTGTGTATTTTTCATAAAGTTTTGTGTTAATATATTATAGAAGGTACCACCCTTTTTTACTTAAAAAAAAAAAAAATATGTCCTCATGAGTAGTGTAGGATAGTTAGTGATGGAGTGTGTTGTTAAGACACTCCGTGATGTTAAGTCACTGGTTCGAAACTTGCTGGAACAAAAAATCAAGCCATGTTAAGGGTTGGTGTGGCTCAGGCCGGGTGCGATCCCCGGGTGATTTTGACGGATTAGATGCCCCTGAGTTGCGGTTTCTCAAGCCACAGACTAGTCCCACAGGTCAAGGACAAACTAGCAAACAAAAAAAAAAATATGTCCTCATGAGTCTGATAGATGCAACAAATAAAGTTCTTTCTTCAATGACCAGCTTCATCGTGAAAAGGAGGATGAAAATATTCATAGTGTTGCCCATTTATTTCTTCCACAATGAACCAGGAACCATAATCCATCATGATCCCTACCTTTGACAGCTTTTCGACCTCTTTTTTATGCTCCCTGTAAACATGTGTAAGTAGAAACGTGTCAAAAATTTTCACCAAATATTGAATGTCTTTCAGTAGAGGGAGTAAATGAGTTTCCACATCTCTCATCTTTATTCACCCAGTTAATCACATTCAATGAGTTTCCAAAAACTTGTAGATATGTGACTTATTTTTCCAACGAGAACAAAATGAGAAGTTTTAGTGAGGATAATTCTCCATAGTTGTTTGTGCCAGAGCCGAGACCCATCTTGAGATTAAATATGTTTGTATCATTTAAAGATAGAGTTGCACCACCTCCACAATGTGTCGGGTTCCCTTGTGAGGTCTCGTCGAAAATTGTCTAGGGATGTGTCTTGTCTATGGTATCTGAGATATGATTCCTAATCCCTCGTGTGCCCTTCTCCTATGGGTAGAAGGTTAAGATGGTTAGACATTGAGCCAGAATCACTGAGGGTGGAGTTGTCCTGTCTTGAAAGACACATCGATTACGAGAAATACACATCGATTACGAGAAAGACATATCCCCCACACCACTAGCAATGGTAAAGATTTATATGGTTTATGGTTCGGGTTTTATAGCCACATTTGAAGGTTCTCATTGATGCTTTGTTCTTTCCAAATCAAAGCCTGACTTGTCATCTTGGAAATTTCCTGTAGTATAACTAATTATTCAATAATCATTAATATATGTAATTAACTATTGTGAAGTGTTGCATCTCTTCACTAAGGCTTTAAGGATTTATATATATAGCCTCGTCATTCGTTGTTGTAAGATAGACATAAATAATTAATATACATTATATATATTTTATATATATCTAGTTTACAACTTCTAATTGGTATCAGAGTGAAAGCTTCGTGAAAGACAAAATCACATCCGTTCAAGATGGAAAATATTATTCTTAAAAACATGAAAATTAAAACCATTATGGAAAATATGAGCAACACTCTCAAAGAAATGAATAATTTTGTGAAAAAAATAATAGAATAACAATTAGAGAAGGTGGTCTTGGCATACTTAAAGCAGAGGGGTTTCTGCCAAAACCAAATCTCGCTTCAAGAAGAACACCAGAAGAATCCCTTTGTCACCAAGACGGACCTCGAGGTCACCAAGCTAATTGTTTTTTATGGTAATAACCAAAGAAAAAAACATGCCAATGTTACCTCCATTTTCAAGTCCAACTCAAAGGAGAAATGTGTGGCAATCGAAGATACAAGGAAGACAAACAAATCCTTATTTGGTGAGTGCTGCAATACCACATCTAGTCAAGGCTTAACCCTATAGTCTCTTAGACGACACAACTCAAAATTTTCGATCCCAATGTATATATTATTTCTTCTTCCGATGGAGATGGAGTTGAATTGGAATAGAGAAATAAGGGGCATCTTGAAAAATCATCGAAAGAAACATCTAGTAGGACTATGCAATGCTACAATGTCGTGCTATTATTACAATGTCTTACAGTGTCCCACCTATAGTCCTCCATTCACAAATTATTGTCTACAAAGGAAACATTTATCTACATGCTCTAAATATGTTAATAAAGAAGAATGCCCCAAGTGTTTGCTGGAATATAGGATCTTGTGGTTGCTAAGCAAGGCTAAGTTAGACGGTGAGGTGTTGGAGACGTTAACCTCGAATTTGAAAATCTTTGGGGATTACTTGATCCCAAATGAACAAATTGATGCCCTAGAATTTCTTGATTGCATTATAAATGCATGTGAGGAGCATGAGAAATCTAATAATTCCCCAAACAACGATAGCAAATTTTTGAATAAGATGTTTCAATCAGTGGAGAGAGAAATAAAATGATGTCGGCAAAGCGTCTTGGACGCTTTCTTGGCTGGTGAAGAAAAAATAGTCCATCCTCGCCTTGATAAGTATGAGTTTTCTAATATCTTGAATTTATTGCACGTGGTAAATGTGTTATATGGTTGGTATGTTGGTTGCATTCAGTCATGTGGTTGGGTGAATGGTTAGTCTGAAAATTTGTATGTGGAACTTCTTTGTTTCATCGTTGAAAATTGGAATCCTAGACTTTCAAGTCACCTACAAAATGCTCCCTTCCTGAAGTATGTAAATTCTGCCAACATCACAATTTTGGAAAGTGTATCAAATGATGAATTGGGAACAATAATATATTTTTTATCAGATTCGCACATAATATGGCTATCAAAATGGTCTGGATAGCTTCAAAGTGCTTCCCAACAATATTCTATGCCTGAATCTACTCAGAAGGAAATAATAGATTTGTACATGGTAACAAAGAGCATCCAACCTACATGTCTGTATGCTCAGACACTACTTTGATTTTGGCTCTATAGTTATATGACTACATCATTGTGGGTGGGGGAACAATAGGATTCCCATTGGGAGCCACACTATCTCAAAATTTCATAGTATTGTTACTGGAATGGGGTGGGTTGGGACTTACCCTACCAATCACGCACCGAGAACTCAATAATGAGAGAAGAATAGTTCTTGGTGGAAGCAACACGATAAGTGTTGGCTTCTACACCATAGCATAATTAACATATATATGAGATTCAGGGTGGGAGGAGTCCCTTGTTCATCAATCCTACTAGTGGTTGGAGGACTCTGTGGTATTTCTTCTTGCTCTCAAGCAATGGAAAATGTCCTTTAGAGATGGCCTTCTCCAAGCTATAGCATATCCTTATAACGAGTATATATTGGACCAAATTGAAGAAACTAAAGTTGGGGGTACCACTTTTGACAACAGAGGATTACTCCATTCCTCAACTAATTTACTCGAGCATGCGAACTTCAACAATATTAGAATTTTGAAATGGGTAAAGGCCTCCCAGATCCCTCTTCAATAAGAGTGATAAAGAGAAAGGAGAATGAACTATGTTGAAACCCAAGGCTTATGTTGTAGATTATTTGGACAATGTTAGAGCATCTCATATGGATCTATTAAATCAAGGCAATGGAGGTGAGGTCATAATTTCTTGTGGTGCTCTTAGGAGTCCTTAACCACTTATCCTCAGCAGAATCAACCCACGTGAGTACTTGGAATATTTGGGCATCCCCATGGTTATATATTTTCCTGGTGTTGGACAAGAAATGACTGATAACCCAAAAGTTGGGATTACATTTGTCTCTCCTCGACTCCTTGAATATTCATTACCTCGAGTTGTGAGTGTAAATCTGAGAAGCATTATCGAATCATCTAGGATTTAATTTCACAATCCATTCACTTACGATCAAGAAGGGACAAACCTATACACATTTAATCAACTATTAGGTAAACATATCAATGTGGTCAACATTTTTTAGTTCATTGTTGGGCCCATATCCAAGGGGGTGCTCCATCTTAGGTATCAGGATTTTAATGAAGATCCTTCTGTCAGATTCAATTATTTTTCCCATCCAAGGGATGTAGAAAATTGTGTGGAAGGGCTGAGAACCATAAAAAGGGTTAAGGAAACAATTCCCACAAATTTTTTTACAAGGCCTTTTATTGGTAGTATTCTCTCTGTAAATACAAGTGACGACAAGTCACTGGAAGCATTCTGCAGGATAAAATTCTCTACCTCATGGCACTATCATGGAGGTTTCCAAGTGGACAATGTAGTCAATGATATATACCAAGTTCCAAGAATTGATTCTCTTCGGGTGATTGATCACTTACTCAAGTCATGGTGCTCAAATTACCAATGCTTCGAGGAAAAAACATTTGAAGGAGGGATGACTTATAATATAACTAATTATTTAATAATCATTAATATATGTAACTAACTATTGTGGATTCTATTGTGAAGTGTTGCATCTCTTCACCAAGGCTTCAAGTCTTTATATATATAGCCTTGTCATTTATTGTTGTAAGATAGACATAAATAATTAATAAATATTATATGTAATTTATATATATCCGGTTTACAGCTTCCATTTCCCTCCATAACCCTACAGAGAAAGAAAAATTCATTGTCAGATGTCTATTTGATTCCTTGGATTCTTTACATAAGAAACACTAGCCTGGCCCCACCTTATTCCTTTTTTGCATATTGTCCCATGTGAGTGATTTATTTTTGAGAAGACAACACATAAAAACCCGAGCCTTTACTAGACATTTTAAATTCCAAAGCCTTTTCCACCACCAAAATTCCTCCCTCTAGATAGTTTCATAATCCAGGTGGATGTATCCTTGTTTTGGGGTGTAAACTATGGATGATGATAAAACCAAACCAACTCGTCCCCCTGATCCCTAATACAAACATGTGACCTCTGCAAGCTGAACACATAATGATTCCATGCATCTCTCCACTCATCCCCAAGTTCCAACCGATCTACTGAAAACCATCCTTGCCTCCACATCAAAGTTTGGTTTTGATAAAAAATATGACTTAGGGTGTGATAGCCACACTCCCTCATCAATTGGACCAAAGGGAGTGGAATAATACAGTGTTCATCACACCCTGTCCAAGGATCTATGCCTAAATGCACCCTATATCCATCTCCAATCGTCTAAGCTAGGCATTCCCCTATGAACGAAAAGGATTTTGGGACAACCTTCCAAATCACCAAGATATTTTTCCTATGTTTATTAGGCCTTCTTATCCAATATTCTAGTGTTTCCAGGGAAATGTATTTCCATTAAACCACCTGACACCACAAGCCTTTGCCTGAAAAAAATATCCAAACACTTTTGGTCACTAAATCTATTGAAAAGATAAAGATGTTTTTGAGTCCCCACCCTCACACAGCCTTTGGGATGTCGATGAAATTCCATTTAACCCATGGCATGAAAAATTGGTTTCGGACACCTCCTCACAAGAATCTGAAACTGTTTTTTCTAATCTTCTTAAGGGTTCCTTTCAGAATCTAGGAAAGCAACGTCTAGTAGACCGAAATCGTTTCTAAAACCAATTTTACAAGAGTGATCCTTCTTTCCTAGAACAAACACCTATGGCTCCACAAAGATAACATTTTTTCAATCTTTACCACCAACCAACCCCAATCTTCTATGTAGTACTTGTTTGGTTTGAGGTTAAATATTTCAAACCTTGATCTAGTTTCTTCACAATATATGGGAATAGGCTCTTGTAGAAGGTGATGACTACCTCCTCTAAGTTATTAAAGGAGATAGAGGACTTACCAATGTTAATTATAATTCCAATGACTCGAGTAAAAAGGTACATTATATCCTTCAAATTCCTTGCATCCCTTCTCATTCCATTACAAAAAATCAGTACATATTCTAAATATAACAGGTGGGAGAGATATAAAGTCCCAACAACATGGATCCACTTAAAACCCCCTTCTCTCTTTCATGCCTCAATTAAATGACCAATCCCTTCCACCACCAGTAGAAAAAATAGTGGGGACAATGGGAAGCCTTGATGGAGGCCCCTTTCCACCTGAAAGAAATGAGTCACTACTCCATTAATCAATACTACAAATGAAATAGTAGTAATGCAACTCATAATCCAATTTATAAAAGGCACTTCGAACCCTAAACGAGTTAGCAAAATTATACTATAGAGACAATTTAGTCGATTGTATGCCTTTGAAATATCTATTTTAATGACATTTTCTTTCAAATTCTGAGATTTTATGTTGTGAAGGCCTTCCTGTGTTATTCTCATCCCCTCATGAATCTGCCGCCCCTCTAAGAATATAAACTGTTCATTAGATATTGATTTTGATAGTAGAGATTTAATTATTTTTGAAATGACCATGGCCACACTTTTGTATATGATATTGCACAGGGATATATGATTGAAATCATCAAACATCTGAGGGTTATATTCCTTTGAGATCAATGCGATAAAGGTAGAGTTGAAAGGGGCCAACATCTTCCCCTCCACTCTAGATTCTTCGACAACCCTTAGAAGGTGTTTCCCAAGCATATAATAACATACTTGGTAGAATTCAATAGGCCACCCATTTGGCCCTAGACTTTTTTCCTTTTGAAATATTTGGATGACTACATTGAGTTCTTCCTCTGAGACTCCTGCCATCAAATTTTGACTATCCTCCTCATAGACAAAATTTGGAAAGACATGTGCAATCCTTACAATTTCTACTATAAAATATCTCTCATTTGCTTTGTATAAGGCCTGGAAATGGTCTCTCCCCAAGATTTCCAACCCTTCAAAAGTATCCACTACCCTTCCATCAACTCCTTTCAAGTTCCAGTTCATATTTTTAAGTTTGTGTCCCTTGGCATAGGCATGAAAATAAATCATGTTCTCATCCCCACATTTAACCATTGCGCCCGAATTTTTAAGCACCAAGACTCCTCCTTCTCATATAATAACCTCCTCCTTTCAGATTCTAGGTTTAGCAAGATTGATTTCCCTTCATCTGATCTAAACTCCTTCCTCCGACTCATAGATAGATCCAAGTTTCTCTTCCACCTCCATGAGATCTTGCTCATCTTTTAAGCACTTTTGATGAGCCCAACCAATGGTAACATACTTTTGGTTTTTCAAATTTGCAGCTAAATGTAATGATGCAGAGGCTACCCTCGCTTCGTCAAAAGGAATCCACTTACTCTTTACCATTTCAAGGAACTCCTCATGTCGTAACCATTCATTGAATAATTTGATAGGGATTGTTGGTTTTTGAACCCTCCCTTCCAATTCCAACACAATGGGATAATGATATGATTCTTCCCCACTATAAACTCATTGTATGACTCTGAAATAACTATATAACATCTTCTGTGAGACCATAAAGTGATCTAGTATTTTTTCTATGTGCTCCTCCCCAGACCTTTTGTTCCTCCAGGTGGGATTTTTGTTGGTTCCACATCAATTAAACCTCTTTCATCAAATTTATGCAAAGAGTATTCTTTCAAGGAATCCTTGGTCACACGTGGGTCCCATACTTCACTTGCTCCCAATGAGAAGTTTAAGTCTTCTCCCAAGAACAACATTTCAACATGTAATAATGACTACTGCGATAGAGAATCCCATAAATTAACCCTCTTCACATACGATCCATATATTTTTACATCCAAGAAACTCTGTCCTAGATATTATGAGGTAATATCCAAACCCGTACCTGAATCCATGGACCATTGGTTAGTAAATTTCAAGTTTTGGGGGTTCTAACCCATCGCCAAACCCCCTGAGCAACCCTTAACATCTAATGCAGCAAAACACCAACCCTTAAACGTTACTTCCAAATTTGCAGACAACTTCCCCTTCCCCCAAATTCTCCTGTAAGATAATGAGGTTTGGATGAATTGATTTAACCACCCTCTTAAAGGAATATTTTTTGGACAGGCTTTCCAAACCTCGACAGTTGAAAGTATTTTCATTGAGTAACCTTGATAAGGGATCTTGTTTCTCTAAGCACCCCTTCAATGGGAATTTTTTTTCCAGCTGTCATATCCACTCTTTCTCTTTCTTGATCATTGTAGAGAAAGGAATGTCTTCCCCTTCCCCTCCCATTTTTAATTCCTAATGGAAAATGAACTAGGCCCCCAACCTATTTTTGAGCCCCTAAATCTATAGCAGTTCCTCTCAACTGAAGGTTATATCCACTATCTCCTTCCTCTAAAATTTGAGGGGACACATTCATCTCTGAAGGAAGGGGAGGGTATGAACAGGGTGAGGAAGAATCCCCACTGAAATTGGATTTAGGATGGGTATTTAGGTAAGACAAGTTTTTTAGAGGTGAGGGGTCCCCACCTTGAACTAGTGGTAAGCCATGCCCATTACAATGCTCCCACCCACTTAAAAAAGGAAGGGGAGTCAGATTTAGAGGGGGGAAAGTGGTTGATTACTCACAAGTCAAGAATAAATTGAATCCTTGAACTGGGGCTTGCATGGTCATTGTCACCTCCTTCACTCCATCCACCTCATTTCCCTCGACAAATGAATTTTGAACAACCTTCGAAACAGACAAGACAATTTCCTTTTGAAAATCCTCCAATGACTCCTACAACCTAGGGATTTGAGTCTCGGAACCACCTGTTTCAAATTTCATTTGATTTGTGTCGCATACCTTTTGGACCTTTTTCACATCCTCTCCCAGAGAGATATTTTGATTCTTGCTAGGACCCACTATCCCCTTCCTTGGAAAATGTTGGAATGACAGGTGACAATTTATCGCTATGTGGTCATAGCTGTGATAGTGATGACAATGAAAAGGAACCCCCCCCCATATTTCAATCTATGAATGTGAGTGTAATATTTCCACGAAATCTCTATGTCCTCCACCAATCCTTATCACATATCCAACCTTACTAGAATTCTTGCGACTGACATTTCTATAGAAGTAAGAAAAGATTGATATGTATCCATATAAACACTGAGTGTATTGGAAATGTGCCAGAAAATATCTAACGACTAGAAATATAGCTGTAGTCCAGGAAGTCTCACTCAAACCAGTGCTAAATCAAAACGTTCTCTGTTGGAATAAAAAATTGGGTCCATTTAAAAAAAAAGAGGGGTGATGAGTCAATACTCCATATGCTAGTTAGAGCCCATGCAACGTCCTCATGGTTTCAAAACAAAAAGAAAAACCACCCACGTGCCAACAACATCATAGAAGGAAGGTATCCCAAATGTTTGGACCGATACTTTTCTACCCACTTCCTCAGTGACTTCACACTAAACCTCCATACCTGAGATCTACCAACAAGTTCCACTTCTTCCATCTCAATTACCTTAGAAAGAGAAATTTCTTCTCTCAACACCATGTTTGCAGGATTCCCTTTATATTTAATAGAGTTTTCCTCCTTGATTTTTTTGTGGCTGAGGAGGGGCCTAAATCCTTAAATGAATGGAGATATTTCTACAAAATTTCCAAATTTCCAGTCAAGCAGTTGTGCCCCAAGTCGACAAATCCTCCATCTTCCCCACCGAATTCCTCCACTCCTAGTAATGGCACGATAAAACCTGAGGGATGGGGATCCAAGACAAAAATAAGGCTGCCTCTAATCCTGAAATGTTCATTTCTTTCTGCTGGTTGCACAAGAGAACACTACTCTTCTGAAAGTCCTCCTTTGTCTGCCCTAGATAGCGAAGACCCCCATACATTTGCTCCCTTCATTTTGGTTATATATGTGACACCAAGGAAAACATAAGAGTTTTGCGGTGAGATTGTATTCCTCATATAAATCGAAGTATGGTGTTCCCTCCAACTTGTCTCCTTGATGTTACTATAGTAGGGCCTCAGAGTCACCCCCATTACCAATTTTTTTTTCAATCGACGAGTCAATTAGAGGGTAGCTATTGATTCACTTGTGAGGCTTCACATGCTCCTCTGGGGTCCATGATGGAAACTCAAAGGGATGAAAATGTACCAGTGGAGCTTGAGGACACTCTAAGGGTAACTCGTACATGCCCACCTGAGTAAAATTCAGAGTCTCCATCCTACGTTGATCCTCATACATCATCCACACATAAGACTAGAGTGAGCTAAAGTTAGTCTGTTTCTCCGGTCTGCTCAAACATCCAACCCTTCAAATGGGTCAGGTGAATAGTCAATGAGCTCCTCCTCCATATCCTGCAATAACCCTAACTTCATACCTTAAGTCTCCTATACTCTTACTTCAAGTCCTCGCGCCTTAAGAACTTTGCCATCTCATGCCATCGATTTATTGATAATGAATTATGTAACATTTATTAAGTCATTTTGAATGTTATTTGGGCATGATTTATATATTGTTTTTTATTTTCTTGTTAAATTATAATTTTAATGAGAATATACTTAATTTTATAACATTTCACTAGATTGTACTTAATTTTAGACGATTTTACTTAAGTATAGTTTAAAATATAGGATAGCCATGTAGATATATTTAAACTTCTAGGTTTCATGTTCATTTATATCATAATAAGGAACCACATCTATTTGAATATGAATTTATTAACATTATCAAGTTCATGTATGTGATACAAAGAAATTGTTCAAATAATGGAAATTCCAAATAATCATTTATGAAATAATTTTTAATTAATTTTTTTATATATTATTTTTTTATATATAATTTTTTAGTTAAAAAATTGTTTTGTTATTTAAGAATTAAATTGTATTAAATGACAATGAAGTATAAGTTTCTTCAATTACACATGTAGGTGTTGGAATAGTAGGCTAACAAGGCTCATCACACATATGGATTTTTTAGAGATAGTGAATCGATAGTGGATAGTCAATTAGGAGAGTCCATTGAGTGATCAACTAAGTGGTCGATTGAGATTTTCCACCAGTTAGGTAGTTAGACGAATGTTGTCAAATGGTGCATAGAACAAGACATAAATCAAGGATTTTCTTATGCACCCTCACCAGTCTATGTGGACTTCATCTGCCTCGCTTCAAGGGAGTTGGTTACATCTTGACCTATTATATAAGATGACCTTATGGGTCAATTTAAACAACATGAAAGTGATATGTGTCGTGCATGGTAATATTTTGGTTTCTTACACTTCTGTGTATGTTGAGTTATGCTTGGTTGTGATTAAGTGTTTTAATGGTGTCTTTAGACACCACCTCCTTCTTAAAATTACTATCTCTTTGACCTACCTAATTCCCTTATTCTCCAACATGGTATCAAAGATAATGGTTTGATATCTATCCTATTGCCTATGATTTCTTTGGAGGCTATCGATTGTAATTTTTCCTGATGAGTCTAGAGTTATTTTTTTGAGGTCATAGTTCTTGTTAAGTTGGTAACTATGTTTTACATCTCTAGAAATATTTTCTCTCATAAAAGTGGGATTGGTTGTTTGAATGTTGTTTGGAAGAAGTTGAAGACTCTATTTGATAAGACCGATGAAACTTAGGTTATATGAATGGGAAAGAGGTGATATATTTGAATCCTCTTTTTTTAAAAATAATTGAAGATAACTTGGGCCATGTGAAGGAACTTTAGTTGAAACTAAGTGAATGTGGAAACAATTTTCCAAAGAAAGATGCCCATGTGATAGAACTGATTCTAATGAGTTTGAAGACACCTTGTGACATGTTATGTTGACATTTCATTCCAGTTGGACTTCTAGAGAAGATGATGTTAAGGATTATTCCTTTGATCCTTTTTGTGGTTTGTTGATTAGGGCATAGGAAAAATTTCTTGATGAAGGGAAACTTGAGGTCAAGAAACAAGCCCATTTTCTAAAGGGAAAAAGGTCGATAGAATTATAGAGAAATAGGTCAATAACATAGTGAAGAGAAACAATGTAGTTGCATCAACTAGACTATTAAGAAGAAGCGTGGTGATAAAACTTCGACTAAGAGAAGTATAAAGAACAAGACTTACCATTATTGTAGGAAATTGGGACATATGGAGAAGTCTTGTTGGTACAAAACCATGGATCTAGAGGAGAAAGTGAAGAAGCTTGAAGGAGATGTGTCATCTAAAATATCAACTTCCTATAGCTTCAAGTTTCATAAGGTAAGGCATATAACTATATATTTTTTGTTAGTGCTTCTCATGCCTTTCATGCTCACACTTCTTAGAGTGAATGGGTAGTCAACTCTGGTTGCACCCATTATATAGCTAAATATGTTTCTCCCTTTTTTTCATTAAGTAAAACTATAAAAAATATGTTTTTGTAGTAGATGACTATGCACTTACTATTGTTGGTTGTAGCTAGATCGAATGTTAGAATGGTGTGATCATTGATGTATCTCATTTACTTATCTTGAGTGCCAATTTTCTATATATACCCCAAATAAATTAGACTGGCAAGAAGGTAGAATTTAGGGAATATTGGTTTGTTGTGAAGGATATACACAACATCTTTGTTCTTTTCATTGAAGGTTTTCTTGATCTTAAGGACAAACTATATAATTTTTATGAATTTCTCAACAAAGATCCAAGATTGATTGCACTCATAGCTTAGACCAAAATTTGGCATGAAAAAATTAGATATCTAAATTTCTAGAGTTTAAAACTAATGGTGAAACATAACATGGTTACTAGAATACCTAAGGTTGTTCCACCTATGGAGTATGTTAAGTATCTATGCTTGGAAAGCATCATTAAGATACTTTTGAACTAGGGAAGGCTTGAAGAGAAAAGGCTCAACTAGAACTTGTTCATAGTCACTTATGTTTCCTAAAAAAAACATCATTAGCTAGTGCAAGGTATGTTTTCACCTTCATTGATGAATTTTCTAGGTTTACTTGGTTATATTTGTTGAAGAATAAGAGACATGTCTTTGAAAAGTTCAAGGAATTTAGGGAATTAGCTTAAAAGCAATGTAGTTGACATGTGAAATTTTTAGGATTAGATAATGAAGGAGTATTTGTGGGTAATGATTTTGAAAGGTACTTGTCACATAATGGTATCTCTTAGAAAATATATATTCCTTACATACCTCAGTAGAATGACATTGCATAAAGGAAATTTGGACTTTGGTAGAAATGACAAGGTGTTTTATTCAAGCCAAAGGTTTGTCAACTAAGTTTTGGGCAGAAGATGTCTACTATTCAAACTACTTAATGAATCTAACTCTGACTAAATCAGTATGGGATGTTATTCTAGTCAAAAAATGGATTGGAAGAAGACTTTTAGTTGGACATCTTATAACCTACCTTTAGATGCATAATGTGGTATCACATTCCAAATCATAGAAGAATTAAACTTGATGAAAAGATTCATGCTTGTACCATGATGTGATACTCTAAAGTGTTAAAGAACAATAAGTTGTTTGACCTTCTCAAACACAATATCATCTGCAGAAGATATGTTTTATTTGATGAGAAGACTTGAGGTTTCACTCTATTGAATTCCTCTTCTATTTTATTGAGCAATGATCCTTTGGAAATTCTATGGAATTGTCGATTGAATAACTACTTCACAAGACCATTTTCTAGTGAACTTATTTACATGAATCGACTTCTATATTACCTCCCATAGAAGAGTTTACCACAACTTTTGGAACCCCTATTCAGTCAAGTAATGATGATCTTGGTATAGAAACTTCTTGAACAAAGGATTCTTTCCTTCCATATGGGAAACCAAGACGATTGAAGTTGTTGGAGATGATGCAAGAGATATTAAAGACTAAATAAAAACTAAAAATTATAAATAATTTAGTAGTGTTTCTCTAATGGCACATGTACTAGTGTTAAGTATCTTAAATATTAATTTCTATCACATACAAAGTATCCATGAATAAGATAGAAAATCCCTTTTACTTTATTATATAAAATTACCCTTAAGGTAGGGCAACACATTACAATGATCCTTTTATAGAAGGAATCCACTCATGTTCACTTGCTTCTTAAGGCTGGGAAACCTCTCAATGAGTTAAGCTCCAAATATAATAAAATCCACACATCCATAAGGAGGACTCCATCCCTTCATTATAGTTATCAAGAGAAATATAATCATAACAACCTCCTAAATACCTAGTGGACCTTATTTAGTGAGGTCATATTGTATTTATTCAATAGTAACTACCATAGTGGGCCTTATTAAATAATAACAAAAATAGTGGACATAGTCCACCTTACAATGAATGGCCTCCACTATTATTACTCTAATTGGCCCTTCAAGCCCCCATTACACCCCTAGGAAGGATCTGAACACTCTAGCCCATTTATAAAAGTGTTTCCCTCAATTCTTTTTCTTAGGAGGTACAATCATAAACTAGGATCCCATGGATGAGTGTTGACCACAATATTGAGGTAAGATGAGGAACTAGGGTCCCATGTACAAGTGCTATCATCCATGGTGAAGTATTCCAAGAAGATCCATGATAAAATTGGGCCCCATGTATGAGTTTTCACTGCAATGCAGAGATATCCAATGTCTCTTATACAAGTATTAACCACAAAACTAAATTAATCCAAGGAGCTCATCCATAAACCTGGATCCCATATCTAAGTTCTCATGTTGAATCCCCACTAAATACCACAAATATCAATACTTGATTGAAAATAGTGCTTTAAATTCCTAACACGATCACATGGATACATACATACATACATACATACATACATACATACATATATATGTATGTGTCCACATGATCATGATAGAAATTTAAAGCACTATTTTCAATAAAGTATTGAGATTTGTGATATCTGGCGTGGAGTGTGTGTGTATCCAAAAAAATCGTCCATGTAACACACCACCACTGGAGAATACACAAGTTGAAAACTGCTAGTCATAATAGGCCCCTGAATTCCCACAACAATGTTCTCTATATTAGGTGGAGTAGAGTCATCAAATAGAAGCTAGAAGTAGCTATTTTCATAGAAATTTCAACTATCCATATACCAGACATCACAATCATATTCTAAATCACATGAGGCATATCTTTCTTAGTTTTCCTCTTCACAGATGAAATGTTGATGCATGGTAGCATCAGATAGGTATTTGCGCATAGGTCTATGTGTCTAGACATGTGGAAATCATACAAAGCCTTCCATCCTTGACTTTACTTTAATTAAAATAATTATCAAAGTAAAGTGATTTTAATTACTAAGTTGAGTTTTATTTAAGGAAATTCTTTAATTAGCATTAGTGAATTGAATAATAACCATTGATCTCAAGTGAGGTGAGAAGTAATCTCAATTATCAATCACTTTGGAGATTAGGGTTAGGTCATAACTTAATCTTACAAAAGCAAGGCTAGGTGAAGGAGGAAGACACTTGACACTTGATAGATTGATAGAGAGATATTGTTTTGACACAAAGAGTATTGGATAAAAAAGGATTGTGATTCAAATATATATTGGATAGGTGGAAAAGGAATTCCATCTAGAGATATAGGCCATAGAGAGAGAGAACACATTTGTACAACAAAAGGGTCAACCACTATGGAAAATGCAAGTTTTATGGAATAGGTCACAATCACACAGGTTTTATGGAATAGGTTTTCAGTGTTACAATCACATAGATAACACATGACAACACAAGTATCAATTTAACAATCACATTGTTTCCATACAAGATCGTACAACATGTTTGGAAACACATCATCTAGTCAGGTTTTGATGTACTTTGTCTCTTTTCTATTTGGGCCATTTTCCCAGTGAGGAATCCCTTGTAAGACTTGAAGTTATTTGAATGATAATCTTAGTTTATGGGAAAAATATCTTTGCGTAGTGTGCATGATATTTATGGTTTCCAATATTGCTTATGCTATCTTTATTTGAGTTGAATATTCCAACAATGTATTTTTGTTTTGTGAGTTGCTAATCTGATTTGCAGTAAGGAAATCACTAGATCAAAATATACCTAGGTTCTAAATTAAGGATATTTCAACATGGTATTAGAGTGCATGCTCTGATAGGAAGCCAGGTCCCAGATCCATAACCAATAGGTAAAAATCAAAGGACATATTTCATGGAAGCAACCATACTACAGTTCTGTCGATCGCTGTTACACATTATTTTGGTCACCCCTATGATCAACCAATGATATGCACATAACTCACTTCCATGTTCTTTGAAGATACTAAATGAGACTTTCTCCATGAGAAAAGTGGATTATCTTTTCTTCCTTAAAAAACATATCAAAGGAGATTTTCGTGCCCTGCTCAATGCTTAGGGTGAGGTGATGCTTGATCGCCGCATGTTGCACCAAAATTAGACTGCAACGTCATCGCAGACTGCTCGTGCATAGGGTGCGACGATCCTCAAATAAGAGAAAAGGGTAAAATTCACGAAAGTTCTAGAAGATGAGGTGGCCTCTGATTGGTTTGGATCTTACTCACTTCTATGATTTAGTGGGATCATCCTAATCTCCTCATCCATCCCTATTTCACCCTATATAAAGAGGGATATCTCATGGGAAAGGCTAGGCTGGCTTATGCACGAAGAATTCTGTTGTAGATTGTACTTGAGATAACTTTGCTTTAGCTCTCCAAGTCAGGTCATGAATACTCTTCATCAAAAGAATTGGAGCAAAGGTGTGTGTTGAAGCAAAGGGCCATTGGAAGGGACCTTGCAACATCAAGGCATGGGTTGTATTCTCCACTTTCATTTAATATAATGCAGTAATACATTTCTTCCCTATAAAGGTGTCTCTAATTTTATTGTATAACTCTTTATACATAGAATTCATTGGAATATATATATCGTTGTTCTTTCTCTTTGTTGGTTTGTGCTTCTTAATAGGTTCACCATCCCGCAAATCCAAATATGGAGCATGGATGACACTAGCGAGGATCAAATGTCATTTAAATGGTATGTCATTTGTCCCTCTCTGAACTAGTTTATATTACAATGAAATCTAAGGAAAAACTTGTATTCTACCCTGTTTTGGTTCTATCTTCTTGTTGAAGTTAGGGATATTAGTTTGTGTCTGCATTTACCGATTTGTAGAATCAATACTTCCTGTAAATATGTTATTGAGTGTTATACAAGATCTACTTTTGCTCCAAATAAAATTGTTGGGAGATGTTGTTGCTGAAGATTATACTAGAATACCTACTGGACCTTACGCAGAGTTTGGTGTAGACGATCCACCCTTTAAGAGTGAATTGTTTAGAACTCCGGTTCATACTGCTAGAATTTTTAATCCTAGTTTAACCCCCGTCTGTTCGTTTTGGAGGACCTCCTCGGGACACAATATTTTTGATAAACAAGGAATGAGCCCAAATCAACCTATGACATCACATACAACTGTGAATTCCACTGATTATACAATACCTTTAGATCATTTTACTGGCACGACTAGTAATTTTGTTATGATTTCAAACCAATTGTTGGTTGGTTCTCATATAATTCTTCCCCTCCAGCTCACTAGCTCTACAACGGTCTCACAAGTTACACATGTTTCTGTCAGAAGTACAGTCATAAATAAATCTCCTATTGGAACGCAAATTCCACCTAGATCAATTCCATCACTTCCACTTGGGTACGCCGCTCTTAATACTTCTATTGCTAATCCTACCCAGAGTCCATCCGGAGGGCCTGATATTTTTATTCCACCTGGGTATAATGCTACTAGCAATTTTGTTCCTACACCTACCTAGGTTCTCTCCGGAGGGCCTATAATTCCTCCTCCGCTTCCACCTAGAGGATCTAATTGTCCTGGACCAAGTAGCTCCAATCAAGTTGGAGGCACCAGTCATTCTGTCGCTTCTAGTTTTTAAATTCCTGTTGGAGGCTAGCTAACCTCAAGTTGGGGGGCAACCTCAAGTTGGGGGGCAACCCCAAGTTGGGGTTCATAACCTAGTGTATGGGAAGTATACTCTTGGATTACAATCTCAACCTTGGAATTTTCCTTTTCAAGGAAATCAACAACCACCTGGGAGGGGAAATATTCAAGTAAATTCTTTTGTACCCCCTAATCCCAGACAACCATATCCAGGCTTTGTAAATCCTACCTGGGGCCAAGATTTTCTGTCTAATGGTCCTTTCCAAGGTAGCATACCAAATCAACCAACAAGTGTTGGCTACTTGACTCAAAAATCTTCACAACCGAATTTGACAGGACCATCTAATTATATACAAGATTCTTATGGTCCTACTGGTATACCTATGGGATTATCCCCTCAAAATTACCAGTTTCCTCAAGTGAACAAACAATTTTCATTTCTATCTACTTTGGATTTATCGGATTTATCTATGATTTTGAATGATCCTATTTTTCATTCTCCTTATTGACCGGTCATTCCTGCCAAATTACCATCAAACATTCTTAAGTTTGATGTTCGATTGGGAGAAGACCCAAATAATCACTTCATGACATTTCATCTTTGGTGTTCATCCAACTCCTTGATGGATGACTCCATTCGATTACATATTTTCCAGCAAACTCTTATGGGTTCAACAACCAAATGGTATATCGAATTTACATGAGGATTCTTCAATGATTTCAACACCTTAACTATGGATTTCTTAACACATTACCAGTTACCAATACAATATGAGACAGGAACCAAAATTTTGATTTCATTTAAACAATCCTCTTCTACTCATATTTCAGATCATATTCATGAGTGGAGGAGGAGAAGAGGATTAATCAAAGTTACCCTTCTTGATCAATTGTTGGCTGAGTGGTTTACCAAATCACTCATCGGTCCTATTTCCCATGATGTTTCCATGGGCAGTGTCGTCACTGAAGAGCATGTGATTAGTCATGCTCAATACTTAGATCTCGTTTATTCACAAACTTGCACACTATATGACTTGATCCCTGATGCTCCTCGCCTGTCTACAAATCCAACCCCAATGCCTCCAGTAGCTTCTCATGCTATTGATGGCGTGATTGGCACTTTTCATGCTGAAACTCATTCCAAACAAGCCAGAAATTCCAATCGCAAATATACTACTGCTAATTTACAAAATACTACTCCTCCGACTCCTTCTCCTAGTAAAACCTATGAGGTTAATATGGTTCATTCTACACCTACCGATAAAAATCAAAATAAAAAGAAAGGGAAGGGTAAGAATAAAAAGGATAAAAATAATAATCAACAATCTAATAAACCCAAGACTCAAAATGCTGATGATAATGAAAAGAGAAAACCTCGTTATCCTTGTCTTACCTGTGGTGAGGATCATTATACGAAAGATTGTCCGAGATGTGCTGAGGTTAGTAAGTTCCTGCAAGGGACCAGGACACCTCCTACACCCGTCATTTTGTCACAACCTTTTCCTTCTCAACAGTAGGCCCAATTGGTTATTCATGGCCAACCTTCTCCCTCTACCACATCTTATGTACTTAGGTGTACTGGTGACTCCAAGAAGAATGAAGTTGTAGTCACTACTCGAGCCAAATATTATTCTCCTTCAAAAGAGAAAGTTGATGATTCACCACTTCCATTGGTTCAAACTCCTCCATTGACTTCACCTTCCAACGATCCTCTTCATCTCGAACAACTAAGTCTAAATACAGTTCTTCATCTGCCTCCTAAGGGCGTTGTTCATAAGTTGTCATTTAACCCCCATGCACATGCCGATCAAAACTACAGTATTGTAGAAGATATTGCACATGCACCTTATGTGATGTCGGCTCTCAAATTCGTTCAAAGTTGTCCTACACAACGAAAGGAACTGTTAAAGGATATTGGTGGAATCGATCCTACCGATACAAACTTGATAATATTTGACTTGGAAGATCACATTCCAAGGCTCCCTCCTCAATTAGCGTTTCAAATAAAAGTCATTGTGGAAAATAAGAATATTTTTCGAATCGTTGTTGAGGAAGGAGATTTGAATTACGTCATGTCTGTTACTTGTTGGAAAGCCATTGACTCTCCTGCCCTTACCGAGTCACAAAATATTCTAAAAGATTTTAATGGTACAATATTTAAACCTTATGGTGTTCTTCCTTCGTTATCTATTTGCATTAGAAGGAAAAGTGGTTACTATTGAGATTGAGGTGTTTGATGCACCTCTCAATTACAACCTTCTACTTGGTCATAATTGGATTGATTCTATGAGCGCAATTGTTTCTACTCTTTTTCGTGTGATACGTTTCCCTCACCAAGGAAAATTTGTTACCGTAGATGAGCTCGACTTCTTTAGTTCTGATTTATGCACTAGTAACATTCCATTCATAGTGAAAACAACTCCTGGGTATGAGAATGTCCATGTGGGTCTCTTAAAGGATTCATCGTTAATGGGTACTTTCCCCATTCCACCACCCGATGTTACTCCTCCTTTTTTCGCTTCGATTGACATGATATCTCCAATGTGGGAGAAACCCCTAAGTCTGATGACCCTTAGATAGTACCTATATTTGATGACTGTCTTCATTATGGCAACCGAATGCCTTTAAGACCAACAGAATTGGCTTATCAAGCTATTCAATCGACAACTCTTTGTCCTCGTTCTCTCTTAGATACGTCTCTTGATTCATTTCATGTGGTATTTCACACCGATGAGATGATCATGACAATTATGTCCATGGAAGATACCCCATGGGATGATGGGCATCGTTCTATCCTCTTCCTAACACTCGAGAGTATAGAGAATTACTAACGGATTTTGAATCTGTCTACTATCGTTACTATTCCCCCTGTTCCTGAATCAACATGTGATGTTTTGTATGAAGGGAACTTGGGAAATATTTCACCCACAATCCCTCTAGATATTTTGATGAATCCTGGAATCGTGGAAAATGTTCATATCGGTGCCTCATGTTCTCCTGATGATATCTGGATTTACAAGGCCCTTTTCCAAGAATTTCGTGACATTTTTGCATGAAGTTAAGAATAGATGTCTGGAATTGATCCAGATATTGTTGTACATGAAATTAAGACACACCCAGATGCTAAAAATGTTCGACAACAACTTCACCCAGTTCATCCATGCAAAGCTACTACTATTAAACTCGAAGTTGAAAAACTTCTTACAGTTGGTTTTGTCTACCCTGTAGCATTGACTGATTGGGTGTCTAATCTTTTTCCGGTTATGAAGAAACAAGGCATGATCCATGTTTGTGTGGATTATAGGGATATCAACAAGGCTTGTCCCAAAGATAATTATCCAACCCCTTTTGTTGACTAGATCGTTGACGATTGTGCCAGGAGTGAAATATTCTCTTTGATGGATGTATTCTCTAGCTATAATCAAATCACTATTTTACCCACAGATCAACATAAGGCTGCTTTTATTTTCCCTTGGGGAACCTTAAAATGTTCATATCAGTGCCTCATGTTCTCTTGATGATATCCGAATTTACAAGGCCCCTTTCCAAGAATTTCGTGACGTTTTTGCATGGAGTTATGAATAGATGTCTGGAATTGAGCCAGATATTGTTGTACATGAAATTAAGACATACCCGAATGCTAAACCCGTTCGAAAAAAACTTCGTCCAGTTCATCCACACAAAGTTACTGTTATTAAACTTGAAGTTGAAAAACTTCTTACAGTTGGTTTTGTCTACCCTTTAGCGTTGACTGATTGGGTGTCTAATCTTGTTTTGGTTAAGAAGAAACAAGACATGATCCGTGTTTGTGTGAATTATATGGATGTCAACAAGGCTTGTCCCAAATATAATTATCTAACCCCTTTCGTTGACCAGATCGTTGATGATTTTGCTGGGAGTGAAATCTTCTCTTTGATGGATGGATTCTCCGGCTATAATCAAATCAATATTTTACTCGCAGATCAACATAAGATTGCTTTTATTTTCCCTTGGGGAACCTTCGCGTACCATAAAATCCCTTTTGGTCTCAAGAATGCTGGTGCGACTTTTCAACGTGCTATGTCTTATGATTTTCATGATATTAAGCACATTGTCCAACCTTACCTAGATGATTTACCAACACATTCCATGCATCGCCAAGATCACCCAACACACTTACAAACCATTTTCCTACACTGTTGATACTATCGCATACAATTGACGCCACACAAATGCGTATTTTGTGTAGAGTCTGGATGGCTTCTTGGTTTTATCATTTCTACACATGGGATTAGGGTGGATCCTTTGAAGTTTGAAGCTATTCTCAATTTATCCCCCTCCTTCTACCATACTCCAACTCCAAAGTTTGCAAGGGAGGGAATTTTTTTTACGTTAGTTCATACCCAATTACATCGTACTAATGAAAGGTTTCACTCGACTTCTTAAGAAGGGTTCTGATTTTGTATGGGACGACATTGCCAACAAATCCTTTGAAGCTTTGAAACTTGCCTTAACCCGTACACCACTCTTATTTCTCCCTGATTATAGTCAAGATTATTTCTTATACTTGGTTGCTTCGGACTCTACCATAGCCCTGGTTCTAGTCCTAGAGGATGATTCACACGATGAACATGTTATCTACTATTTGATTTGGAGTCTCACGACCACCAAAACCAAATATATGCATGTGGAGAAACTGGCCTTGGCAACTGTTCAAGCTGTTCAACATTTTTGTCATTATATTTTATTACGCAAAACCACCATCATTTCCGATTGCAAACCTATGCAACATATCCTTACATGCCAATTGTTGGGGGGGAAATAATCCAAATGGATAGTGATTCTTCAGGAGTTTGATTTGGAGTTTGAACGAGCCAATTCAAATAAATCTTTCATTTTTTCCGAATTGATATGTGACCTTCCCTCCACTGAGACATAAACTATGGCAACGGATTCCTTTCCTGATGAGTCTCTCTTTCTGATTAGTTCATATGACATATGGTATGGAGACATTATCATTTATCTCCAAACCCAAAATTTATGGCCTGATCTTTCTAGTGTAGATCCTCGTCGTATTTGGTATCAAACCCGTCAATACATTATCCTCGATGATGCCCTTTATCGTCGTGGTATTGATTCCTTATTTTGACGATGTCTAACCTATGATGAAGCTGAGAAATATTTAGATGAATGTTTTTCTGGAGCCTGTGGCGGTCATATGTATGGGTATGCCATTGCCCAAAATATCTTACGAGCTGGTTACTTCTGGCCTTCGTTGTTTAAGGATTGCATTACTACTATTCAGAAATGCCATTCTTGTCAAACATATAACAATAAGATCCGATCACATATTGCTCCTCTTTACCTTATAGTTTCTATTGGTCCATTCATTAAATGGGGCATTGAATTCATGACATGTAAACCTCACTCGGCCGGGGGGCATGGATACATTATCGTGGTCATGGATTATTTCACTAAATGGGCCAAGGCGATGCCTACATTTGATAATACCGGGAAAACTGCAACGTTGTTCATATTCAATCATATCGTTACTAGGTTTGGTGTCCCTCAATCCATCATCACTGACCATGGTAGTCATTTTCACAATTTCATGATGTCTGAACTTATAGAGAAGTTGGGTCTTCGACATGAAAACTCAACCCCTTACTATCCATAGGCCAATGGTCAGGTTGAAGAAATCAACAAATTTCTAACTACTATGCTTTGATGGATGATAGGAATTCACAAGTCAAGCTGGCACACAATGCTCTTCTCGACATTATGGGCCTATCAAACATCCGTTAAATCTGCCACAGGGTTCACACCTTTCCAGTTAGTTTATGGTATCGAAGCTATCCTTCCGATTGAATGTGAAATCCCATCTTTGAAACTAGATATTGAACTTCTCCCTAACACCTCAGGGGAAGACGAACGTCTATTGTATTTGATGCAATTAGACAAGACTCACCATGATTATGATTTAGTAATAGAAACTAAAAAAAAACGTGTCAAAGCTCAGTACAAAAAACATGTCAAACAACGCGTTTTTTCTGAGGGTGATTTAGTTCTCCTTTACAAACAAGATCGTGATTTATTAGGGGCCGATAAATTTGATCCCATGTGGCATGGCCCATATATCGTTAAACAAGTTTTGGAGAAAGGGGATTATGAGATGGTGGATTATGATGGAATTCCTTTGGGTGAAGCTAGAAATGGGATTTACTTGAAGAATTACTATGCTTAAAATATTTTTTGCATGAGTGCTTTGTATTTTAGTGTATCATACTCTAGTGTGTACTTTTTCATTTCTTGTTCTGCCTCTAAGATGATTACCTTTCATTGTTCTTGGTTTCCAGACGTCGACGTCTTCGCTACACTATATTGGCTTTGTTGATGGTGCTAGTCACAGTATTCAAAACCTAGTGTCTGCTGCATGGACAATCTATGCACCTATGGATGAGTTGATCAGTCTACACGGTTTTTTCCTTGGTCGCACAACTAATAATATCATGGAATATAGTGCAATTATCGAGTTATTAACTGACTCCATTTCATTTGGCATCCGTCATATTATTGTACGGCTTGATTCACAACTAGTAGTGCTGCAATTGAGTAACATTTATTCCATCTGAAGTCTTACATTGTTACGGCTTTAATTAAGAATTCGCCTCTTTCAAAGACATTTTGATTATATTAAGTATCAACATATTCATAGATGTATAAACACATTAACATATGCATTGGCTAATTATGTTTTAGACAGACATTTACGCCATTTATAAATCCAAACACATTTAAAAGACAAGTAATCCGGTAGGAAATTTATATTAATACGTCAAAAGTTACAAAAACGTGCTTGTCCTGAGACCAAAATGTCAAAATGGTGAAGCTCATGGATTCATATACATAATCATAAATGATTTTTCTCGTTATAACAAACGACTTCCCATGCCACTCGACGGAGCAATCGACCAATGGATGCTGATACACCAACTGTATGGCATTGGTAGCGCTGAGATAACTCGTCCACCGTGATGTCAGGGATGTTCATGGTTAATCCCTGAAGGTTTTGTTTGATATCATCAAGATCCTCAACAACCACCCCTTGACCCACCACTATGCCTATCTCTACATGTCTCTGAATAGGAGATGATCTTGGAGGCCGATCAGGCGCCACATCTGCATTTTTTAGAGCACTTGATTAGTCTCGGATAAATAACAAAAACATTTTATAATTAAATACCAAAAACAACATATAATGAAAAAAATTATTCTTACCTATCTCTCCCCACTGAGAACCCTCAGGTAATGCCAAGTCAGGGTCTCCACGGAATTCGGTCTCGACATAAGCATAGTCCTCAACCATAATTAGCTGATCCCTCAACCACTAGAAGAAATCTTGGTCATATTTGATGATTGACATGCCACCATGACAGGCCATCAAATCTACCCATATTTTCATCCGAGGATCCTATTGATGCAGGAGAATTGTAGCCAAGCCAACAAAGGAGGCGCAGTGGAAGACATCTGGAAATGCACTAGCGCACATTTTGAGAATGTCTTGAATTTAAATGATAGAACATTTAATGAAATATCTTGAGAGGATGTATCTGCATTTATGTTTTGAATATTGTAATACAGATCATGAGGGTTTCTCTCATATGTCGTATAAGGAGGCATTTATTGTAATGAATGTAAGGTAGATAGATTTTAATTTTAGATTAGATAGCTTAGAGAAGAGGGAGGGAAAAACTCAAGGGAGGACTCTCTCGTTGGAAAGGGGAATTGATTATTGTAATTGTAAGCTGTAGAGGAGTAGAGTAAGAGAATAGGAGAACAAAGATTGTAGATTGTATAAGCATATATATTTTTCTATTGAATCCATGTACAGGAGAACTTGGATTAATATAAGAATGTTTTGATCCAATTTCATGGTGTATCATGGTTGTTGTATTTATCTTTTGAATGGTATGTTTAAAGTCCGTTTATATTCTCTGTTATGCATTTGTTTCAATGTTGTGTGTATGCTCTTGATTTCATGTTGAATGCATGAAGTCTGTGAGGGGAGGAGTATGAGTTTCAATTTTTTCTCTTCCTGAGAAATTCCTGCAAGGAGTGCAGTGTAAGGTCCGCACAGAGTGCATGACAGGGTTTTGAGTTTTATCTTAGAAAGCTCAGGAGGGATAATGTTGTCTTATATCAACAGAGGTGTGGCAGAGGCATAGAAATCCATGCAAGGAGTGCGAATACTGAGGGAGGAATCGAAATTCTTCAATCCCACAGAGTGGTTGGAGAATCTCTGTCGCGAGGAGTGCACAGAGTTAACATCGTGGATGACTGGAGGTTATCACAGAGCCATGCTAAGTGCGTGTGCAAAGATTCTTTGAATCCATAAGCAACAAATAAACCTAAGCTCAGGAGGGTTAGAACCTTCGAATAGATCAAAGGGAGGCAAATCTCTAAGTGGAGACGAATCGACATCAAAAGAATTACTAGAGGTTCATTGAAGCTCGAGTGAATAGTGGAGTACTTCCAAGGGGGAGTGCCTAAATCATGAGAGTCGTCAGATCATGATAAGTTGCAAGGAGGTTAAGAGAAGGTTCATCCGATGTGAAATACTCACAGGGGATCTGAGCCGTTGGTCCAGTGGGATCAGGGTTGTTCATTGAGTTCAAAAATTTCGGATTCGTAGTATTAGGAAGCAAGGTTGAGCCTTGTATTTCAAGCCTCGATACACAAAATCAAGGTTAGATCTGAGCCATTGATTAACGCGCTCTGTGAACCGTTGATCAGAATGTGAGCGGTTCGGGAATTCAACATCAGGGGAAGGGCACATACAACCTTTTCGAATCCCCGAAAAGGATAATTCCGACAAGAAGCCAGAGTCGTCGATTGGTGGTAGATCTGGACCATTGGATTTGGGTCATCGACTTTCGGGAGTTGGGATTTTGAAAGGAAAGGGGAAGCATTGTTCGTAGATTTCCCGAATTGTGAAATTCTGGAAGAAATTAAAGGTTGGGACTCAGTTCTCAGTAGAGGGTCACGTCAACTGCGTTGAAGGGAGGACTAGCCTTTGCTAGACCCTAATTGGTTTCAGGGTTTCGAAGGTGGAGGTGTTGAGTCACTTCACCTCAACATCCCTGAAACTACAAAGTGCGAAGTGTTGATAGAGTTGGGCTCGCGGTTATATCACGCGATCGCATTTGGAGAGGACCTATACCTAAGACTCTTCATGCAGGAGAGGTTCGATTGAAGGCCCGTGGGTTAGTTGTTGCGAAGGTTCCAATAGGGACCTAGGAGCCGCTTCGGCTCAGGGTGAATAGAAGATCCACGATCGGGAGGTCAGCCCGACCCCTCGAGGTAGGGGTCTACATCAGGTGGTATCAAAGCTTACAATCTTTGTTTCTATAGGAGAAAGGAGACATAAAACAAGTTGTGATTTGAATTCTGCAAGGAACAGATTTGAGCAATGTCGCCCAGAAGACGTCATGAGAGGCAAATGCCCGATCTAGCTATGGAAAGGTAGATGATAGAACTCCATGCTTGATTAGATGCTATGGAGATAGCACAGAGACAGAAAATTGATGCCGGAGATGTCAGTGAGGCTAAAATTGAAAATGAGGTTGGAGCGGAAGAAGAAGTCGCAGCCGGAGATGCTGCAGAAGAACATCTATTCAGAGATGTTGCAAGAATAGGTGCCAGAGAAAAAATGGACATTCAAATGTATGAAGGAAACTTAGACGTTGAGGATCTGCTAGATTGGTTTAGATCTCTAGATAAATACTTCGACTATGAGGATGTCGAGGAAGATAAGAAAATCAAACATACTGTCACTAGAATTAAAGGGCATGCAACATTGTGGTGGGATGAACTGCAGGATGATAGACGTTGCAAAGGAAAGCAAAGACTCAAAAGATGGGACATAATGGTCGCAAAGATGAAAGCCAAGTTTATACCCAGAGACTACCAGATTAATCTGCTTCGAAGAATGAAGAATTTGAGACAGAAGGGGATGATAGTGAAGGAATACACCGAGGAGTTCTACAGGATAAACATTAGAGCAGGTCATCGAGAAAGTGATGATGAAAAGGTCGTCAGATACATGAATGGTCTGAGATATGAAATTCAATATGAGATGAGCATGGTAACAATCAAGAATGTGGAAGATGCTTACCAGATTGCTTTGAAGGCAGAGGAAAAGTTGGCCCAAAATCAAGGACAAAGAGGCAGAGGTAGAAGCCATAACAGAGGCAAAGAAGTTGCCCAGGATAGAGTACAGAAGCCGAAGGAAGAAGAAAAGAAACCTCATTCTCACCCTGAAAGAGGAGGAAGTTCACAGGGGAGACAATATGCCGACATGAACACTTTTCCACGAGCAAGAGGAAGAGGAAGAGGAAGAGACAGAGGAGGTGAGGTAAAATGTTTTGTCTATGGAAATATTAGACATAAATCTTTTGAATTTCCTGATAGAAAAAGAGACGGAGGCAAAGCTCACATTTCCGAAGCACAAGGGAGAAATGTTGAGGCAGAAGATGCAGAAGGTGGAAGGTCATTGATGATGAGGAAAATTCTCTTGAAACCAGAGAAGGAAGTGGAAAATCCAGTCCCGAGGAACAATTTATTTAGGACTGCTTGCAAGACCAAGGACAAGGTATGCAAGGTAATAGCGAACAATGGAAGCAGAGATAATTTAGTATCCACAAAAATGGTGGAGAAGATATAATTGAAGACGGTTTCACATCCGAACCCATACAAAGTCGCGTGGTTACAAAAGGGACATCAGGTACCTGTCACTAAACAATGTTTAGTTGAATTTAAGATAGGGGGATATAAGGATGAAATTTTATGTGATGTTATTCCCATGGATGTCTGTTATCTTTTGTTGGGGAGACCGTGGAAATATGACAGGAATGTTGTTCATGATGGGAGAAGGAACACATACACCTTGGAGAAGAGTGGTAGGACACATATGTTGCTGCTAATTAAAGATGAGAAGGTAAAGGCAGAATCAAGCAATACTATACTTCTCATGAGTGGGAAGGATCTTCTTGACAAGGTCAATAAAAACAAAGAAATGCAGTTTGTTGTGGTTAGAAAACCTAGAGTCGTCTTGGCCAGTACCAATATAGATGATCTACCTAGAGAAATTCAGGAACTGCTGGAGGAGTTCACTGATATAGTAGTGGACGAATTACCTTGTTTGTTTCTGCCCATAAGAAGGATAAGTCATCACATTGATATTATACCTGGAGAAGGTTTACCAAACAAAGCAGCGTACATATTGACACTGCAGGAGAATGAAGAGGTTAAGAGACAAGTCCAATATTTGATGGACAAAGGGTTGGTTAGAGAAAGATTGAGTCCATGCACTGTACCTACACTGTTAATCCCAAAGAAGGATGGTGGATGGAGAATGTGTACGGACTCGAGGGCTATAAACAAAATCACCATCAGGTATAGATTTCCTTTACTGAGGATGGATGACTTGATGGATTGCTTGAGTGGAGCCAAGTTTTTCTCAAAAATTGATTTGAAAAGAGGATATCATCAGATTAGAATGAGGAAAGGTGATGAATGGAAGACAACATTCAAAACAAATGAAGGACTGTATGAATGGCTTGTCATGCCATTTGGTCTAACGAATGCACCCAGTACTTTTATGAGGTTGATGAATGAAGTCTTGAAGGATTTCATCGGAAAATTTGTAATTGTGTATCTTGATGATATACTGATCTTCAATAAGACCGAGGAAGAACATCTGAAGCATTTAACCGCAGCGATGAAGAGGTTGTAGCAAGAGAAATTGCTGATAAATATAAATAAGTCGTCTTTCATGAAGATAGAACTCATTTATTTGGGTTTCGTAATCTCTTCGAATGAGTTGAAGATGGATCCTGAGAAGTTAAAAGCAATCAGAGATTGGCCATCGCCAAAGAGTATCTTCGAAGTTAGAAACTTCCATGGATTGGCTAGTTTTTATAGGAAGTTCATCAGGAATTTTAGTGGGATATGTGCACCAATGATGGACACGGTCAATAAAAGACATAAATCTTTTCATTGGACAGAAAAAGAAGAGAAGAGTTTCAAGTTACTGAAAGAGAAAATAACTGGACAACCAATTCTGATTCTGCCGGATTTCAGTAAAACATTTCAAGTGAGATGTGACGCAAGTGGATTTGTGATTGGGGAAGTCTTGAGTTAAGAAAATAGGCCAATTGCATACTTCATTGAGAAGCTGAATGAGACCAAGATCAAATATTCCACATATGACAAGGAATTTTATGCAGTCATACATGCATTGAGAAAATGGAGGCATTACTTGGTTCCAAAGGAGTTTGTCTTGTATAGCGACAACCATGATTTACAATTCATAACTTGATAGAAGAAATTGAACCAAAAGCATGCAAAATGGGTTGAATATATGAAGACTTTTACTTTTGTTATAAAGCATATTTCTGGAACTGCTAACAAAGTTGTTGATGCATTGAGCAAGAAATGTTTGATTCTGCAGGAGTTCAGAGTGAAAACTTTAGGTTTTGACAATCTCAAGGAGATGTACAGAGATGATGAAGATTTTAAAGAAGCCTATGAAGCATGTGATAATCCAGTTCTCAAAGATAGAAGCCAATGGACTGAATACTTGATTCAGGATGGACTGTTGTTTAGGGGAAACTAGTTGTGTATACCGAAATTCTCTATGAGAGAGAACCTCTTGAAGGAAAAACATAGTGGAGGATTGGTTGGACATTTCGGCCATGATAATACTTTTCCACAACTGAATGGCGCATACTATTGGCCAGGGATGAGAACAAATGTCAATAAATTCATGAACAAGTGCAGGATTTGCCAGCATGCAAAGGGGAAAAGACATAATAAAGGGTTGTACCAACCATTGCCAATACGAGAGAGGCTGTGGGACGCGATAAGCATGGATTTTGTGTTGGGACTGCTGAGGACATAGAGGGGTCGTGACTCCATCTTCGTGGTAGTCGATAGATTCTCTAAAATGGCACATTTCATACCATGTCAGAAAATCAGTGATGCAACTCACATTGCAAATCTGTTTTTCAAAGAAGTTGTTAGACTTCATGGCTTACCCAAGAGTATTGTTTCAGATCATGATACCAAATTTGTTGGTCATTTTTGGAGGATGCTATGGAAGAAGTTGGGGACGAATTTATCTTTTAGCTCATCATATCATCCTCAGATGGATGGACAGACTGAGGCAGTAAATCATAGTTTGGGGGAATTATTGAGGAGTTTAGTATATGGACATCATAGTCAGTGGGATCAGGCTCTGCCACAGGCGGAATTTTCTTATAACGACTCACCCAATAGGAGTACAGGACAGAGCCCATTTCAGATAATGTATGGAATGCAGCCAAGAGGAGTTTCTAAGTTGAAGAACTTAGAGTAGAATGAATTTCGGATTTCTAGCACTGAAGATTTTGTAGCAGGGATGCAGGAGCTCCACATTAAAATCAGGGAGCGATTGCAGAACTGTAGCCAAGAATATAAGTGCAGAGCAGATCAACATAGGAGAGAACTTCAATTTGAAGTGTGTGATTTGGTTTTAGCGCATCTCAGAAAGGAAAGGTTCCCAAGGGGAACATACAATAAGATGAAAATCAAGAAAATTGGACCATGTAATATTTTGAGAAAGTTTGAGGCAAATGCTTACAAAATTGAATTACCAGATGGAGTAGGAATATCGCCCATATTCAATATAGTAGATCTGTATCCTTACAGAGAAAATGGAGCATAGAAATCATAGGATCAGAAGGAATTCCAATGGATTAAGCAGATGCCTGTAGCTGAAAGGCCACAAATGAAAAAGATTATCGATCAGAGAGTTGGTAAAAAGACCAGGAGGAAAACATATTTTGAATACTTGGTGAAGTGGAAAGGACACCCGATTGAAGATGCCAGTTGGGAGAATGAAGAAGATATCCAAAGACATGGACAGATGGTGCAGGAGCTCATGAACATGAGTTCATGAATTTTTCGGCCAAGGGAGTATGATGCAGGAGCATCGTAGCCAAGCCAACAAAGGAGGCATAGTGGAAGACAGTTGGAAATGCACCAGCACACATTTTGAGAATGTATTTAATTTAAATGATAGAACATTTAATGAAATATCTTGAGAGGATGTATCTACATTTATGATTTGAAGATTGTAATACAGATCATGAGTGTTGATCTCATCTGTCGTATAAGGAGCCATTTATTGTAATGAATGTAAGGTAGATAACTTTTAATTTTAGATTAGATAGCTTAGGGAAGAGGGAGGGAAAAACTCAAGGGAGGAATCTCTCGTTGGAAAGGGGAATTGAATATTGTAATTGTAAGTTGTAGAGGAGTAGAGTAAGAGAATAGGAGAACATATATTGTAGATTGTATAATCAGATAGATTTTTCTATTGAATCCGTGTACATGAGCACTTGGATTAATATAAGAATGTTTTGATCCAATTTCATGGTGTATCATGGTCGCTGTATTTATCTTTTGAATGGTATGTTTACAGTCTGTTTATATTCTCTGTTATGAATTTGTTTCAATGATGTGTGTATGCTCTTGATTTCATGTTGAATGTATGAAGTCTGTGAGGGGAGGAGTATGAGTTTCAATTGTTTCTCTTCCTGAGAAATTCCTGCAAGGAGTGTAGTGAAAGGTCCTCATAGAGTGTGTGACAGGGTTCTGAGTTTTATCTCAGAAAGATTAGGAGGGATAACGTTGGAGTATATCAGTAGAAGTGTGGCTGAGGCATAGAAATCTGTACAAGGAGTGCACAGGCTAGGGGAGGAATCAAAATTCTTCAATCCCACAGAGTGGTTGGAGAATCTCTGTTGCGAGGAGCGCACAGAGTTAACATCATGGATGACTGGAGGTTATCGTAGAGCCATGCTAAGTGCACGTGCAAGGATTCTTTGAATCTAGAAGCAACAAACAAACCTAAGCTTAGGAGGGTTAGAGCCTTCAAATAGCTCGAAGGGAGGCGAAGCTCTAAGTGCAGACGAATCAATGTCAGAAGAATTACTGGAGGTTAATTGAAGCTCGAGTGAATGGTGGAGTACTTCCAAGGGGGAGTGCCAAAATCACGAGAGCCGTCAGATCGTGATAAGTTGCAAGGAGGTTAAGCAAAGGTTCATCCGGTGTGAAGTACTCACAGAATATCTGAGCCATTGGTCCAGTGGGATCAGGGCCATTCATTGAGTTTCAAAATCCGAGATTCACAGTCTTGGGATGCAAGGTCGAACCTTGTCTTTCAAGCCCTGATATGTGAAATCAGGGTTAGATCTGAGTTGATGATTAACGCTCTCTGTGAACCGTTGATCAGGACGTGAAGGGAACATACAACCTTTTCGAATCCCCGAAAAGGAGAACGCCGACAAGCAACCAGAGTCGTCAATTGGTGGCAGATCTGGACCATTGGATCTGGGTTATCGGCTTTCGGGAGTCGGGATTTTGAAAGGAAAGGGGAATCACTGTTCACAAATTTCCCAAATTGTGAAATTCCAAGAGAAATTAAAGGCTGGGACTCAGTTCTCAGTGGAGGGTCACGTCAACTGCATTGAAGGGTGGGCTAGCCTTTGCTAGGCCCTAATCGGGTTTTGGGGTTTCGAAGGTGGAGGTGTTGAGTCGCTTCACCTCAACATCCATGAAACTATGAAGTGCGAAGTGCCGATAGAGTTGGGCTCATGGTTATATCGCACAATCGCATTTGGAGAGGACCTTTACCTAACACTCTTCGTCCAGGCGGGGTTCTATTGAAGGCCTGTGGGTTAGTTGTTGCGAAGGTTCCAGTAGGTACCTGGGAGACACTTCGGCTCAGGGTGAATAGAATATTCGTGACCGAGAGGTCAGCCGGAACCCTCGAGGTAGGTGGTTTGCGTCACCTATGGAGTGGGTATTACCCATTCCACATGCTTTAGGTGTAAGACAAGGACTCTCTCCAGGAAGAAGGATACCAAAATAGATCCATACCCGAATTGTTTAAATCGATTGTTCCTACACTTTGTCAATTGTTTCTTCATGTTTTGTCGGGAAGAACCTCGCACCAATTGAAAACCTGGGGCTCCATACACTCTATAACATACTAAAAATGGTTTTGTAAGGCCATGTGAGGATTTGCACTCCCTTCCATCCGAGTGATAGTGTAGAGGATAGTTCTTAAAGGAGAATATCGAACATCCCTTATGACAACTTTTCCACTATGCTTCTCTGTACCTGGTACATAGTGAAGTGCAACGTAATAGTCCATGGCTTCACCACCACCTCTGCTTCCCGAGAGTGACACCCGAGAGACTCAACGAGATAACCCCATCAAGAAGTAAATGTCATCAATCTCCAAGGTAAGTGTATACACACCCACATGAAAGGCTTGTTCATTGGCGCCCCACATGTGGACTAAGTACTCCAATAGCCTCAATTGGGCTCTCATGCCCTGAACTTTAAAAAATTTGAACAAGCCACATTCCTAGAGTGCCATGACAGTGCCTGGGTTATTCTCGGCGAAGTAATCTTCTTCCTCATTCTCACATTCCCTCCACTCAAGCATAATCACTGATGAAAACCTGCCAAACAACATTAAAAGATGATTAGATTCATCAAAATTTAAAAGTTGGAAGATTTTATAGCTTTATTTCTCTTTTTGAAATTCAAGTTGCGGTTGTCGCAGGGCTCTCTTTTACACAATGTGACGTTGTCGCACCCTGGTTGCGGAACCCCTGCGGTGATTTGGTCGCACCCTGGTTGCGAAACCCCTGCGGTGATTTGGTATCGTCGTAGTTCATGATAGGGTGAGCCTGGGATGATATCAAAGCGCAATAAGCCCTAAAAAATTTCCCATAGCTAAAAAATGAACCATTAAAAATAAAAAATTCAACCATGAAAAGAGAAAGGGGAAGGAGAATACCTTTTTGACGGAAGCGGTTTGAGAAATGGTCCATTGGATGCTCCAGAATCTTCACTTGAAATTCAGAAGAAAAAGGGGGGTTTTGGCACTTTTTGGTTGAAAATACAAATGAAATGGTAAATGAACTATTTTGACCTATTTTATTCACTTTTTACCATTTTAATTTCAAATTAAATTATTTTTTGAATATTTTTACCTATGCCCTAAGCGTAATGAACTTTGCAAAGTGTCTCTATTACAGGTTGAGAGATCTCAGGACTGAACTTTTGATATGGATCCTCCATTTTTGGTCATTTTTGCGTGTTTTTCTTATGTACATATACTTTTAGGGTTTTTTAGGAAAAATTCTGAGCATGGTCTTAATTTTTTCTCACGCTCGTGAAACCATGAGAATGTAATCATGTAACCTTTCTTTTCTTTTTCGGACTTGTAATGGTAATACGAAAAACAAAACCTATGGAGTATCCTTTAATATCTTTTCAAGAAAATGAAAATATAGCCGAGCAAATTTGTTCTTTTCATGCTCTTAAAAGTATTTGAAGAAAACGTCTGATGAGCGGTAGATTATCTCTTTTTCGATCTCGTCGGACTAGCTTACAAAAAAGGAAATTTTTGGAGTTTTCTTTAATTGTTTTTCAGACTCTCTAAACATGAAAAGCCCTTGAGTTTTCTTTCTTTGGACTCGTAAAACAAGCATCGAAAGGCCCATATGGGACTGAACCACTCCTTCCTAGGGTTTGTTAAAAATACTTTGAGGGACTCTTCCGAAGGATGAGCTTACATTACAAGCATATGTTATCCTTCTCAAGCTTGTGTAAAAATAAAGAGGTACTCGCCAGAAATGGTGGGGAAAAATTAGGAAAGAACTGTATATCTGTATCTGTGTTAGTGCCAGTAAGTTGCTCTTGAACATGGCACCCCTTTTTATCATTGTTTCTGGGTTGGAAAATCCATTTGTCTCTCGTTTGACCATCCACAAGTCTATATGTTGGGTCCTCCTTGAGTCAATGATGCCAAGATAATTGTCGTGTCGTTCATATGTTCAAGGAAAGTTCAACCTAAACAAGCCTTCTATCAAGTCGACCATTTGCAATCTTTAAAATTCCTACCATGTTAGCCTTCCCCGAGTCAATTCCAAATCACTTCATACTTCGATCTACTTCAAATTTGTTACATATTTCATGTCATTGATGGGGGATACATTAAGGCCCTCCTGTGACGAGTCTCTTCTTGTAGACTTCAACTCATTATACAGGAATTAGGCTTAGAAATCATTTAGTACCTTGGAACCTGCATGCCTCAATGGCAAGTCTTCTCGCTTTCAACAGTGGGTTCACATCATTGGCCCCCGATTGGAATATTCCATGATCCATCAAGTGTTTGAATTCAAATCATTTATTCACATTCGTTGGATTGTACTAGAGTACCTTGGGAGTCATTGACATGAATGGTGATTTCCCTCGCACTTGTTAACTATATTAATTAATGACCGGTAATCAAGTGGTTTCTACCATGTTCGACTTCGACACCTGTAATCACATGGCTACATTCGTACTTCGAAAAGATGGATATGAAGAACCTAGATCTCAACATGTCGGTCCAGGTTGCAATGGAGTATTCATAAGTCTGTGCTGACACATAGATCCACTGTGTATGTCTCGTGGCTATGTCCAAATTTGAATTCTTTAGAGCATAGATGCATAGTGTATTTCTCGTGGCTATGCTGAATCATGATGACATGGATCCACAATGTATGTTTGTTGGCCATGACTCACTTGAAACTTATGGTTAGAGTCGCTTGTAGTCTAAGTATGGGAATGCCTACCTCAGAAGACGGTATATTATTATGCAGATGCTTGATTGTTTGCAGGTTCCCGACCGATGCGCTTCTTGTTTTCGACACACACATTGTACAAAGTATTTCAACTATAACAAGTTCCAAATTCATACTTTGGGGGGCACTCTGTTACACATTATTTTGGTCACCCCTGTGATCAACTGAAAAATATGCGCATAACTCACTTCCATGTTCCCTAAAGATACTAAATGAGACTTTCTCCATGAGAAAAGTGGGTTATATTTTCTTCCTTAACAACCATATCAAAGGAGATCATTGCACCCTGCTCAATTATTGGGGTGCAACGATGATTGATTGTCTCATGCTACACCAAAACTAGACTATGACATGGCTGGAGGTTGCCAATGCATAGGGTGCGATGATCCTCAAACAAGAGAAAAGGGTAAAACTCACGAAAGTTCTAGAAGATGAGGTGGCCTCTGATTAGTTTGGATATTACTCACTTCTTTGATTTAGTGGGGTCATCCTAATCTCCTCATCCATCTCTCTTTCACCCTATATAAAGAGGGATCTCTCATGGGAAAGGCTAGGTTGGCTTATGCATGAAGAATTCTGCTGTAGATTGTACTTGAGATAACTTTTCTTTAGCTCTCCAAGTCAAGTTGTGAATACTCTTCATCAAAATGATTGGAGAAAATGTGTGTGTGTTGAAGAAAAGGGCCATTGGAAGGGACCTTGCAACATCAAGGCATGGGTTGTATTCTCCACTTTCATTTAATACAATGCAGTAATACATTTCTTCCCTATAAAGGTGTCTCTACTTTTACTGTATAACTCCTTGATCTTATACATAGAATTCATTGGAATATATATATATCGTTGTTCTCTCTCTTTGTTGGTTTGTGTTTCTTAACAGGTTCACCATCCCACAAATCCAAAGATGGAGAAAGGAAGACACTAGCGAGGATAAAATGTCATTTAAATGGTATGTCATTTGTCCCTCTCTGAACTTGTTTATATTACAATGAAATCTAAGGAGAAACTTGTATTTTTCCCTATTTTGTTCTAGCTTCTTGTTGAAGTTAGGGAGATTAGTTTGTGTTTGCACTTACCGATTTGTTTGATAACAATCATTGAGGAAACAATTAGTATTCATTTACAGGTCATGTGGTAATAACGTGGGTACCAGTACATAGTTTGCATGGAATAGTGCAAGTATTATCATACAGGTCATGCAGTTAACGCAGGAAGAGGCCATACAGGCCAGTATAGGGTTGTTTTCAAAAGTAGGTTATTTACAGGGTAGTTTATCAGGTCTAAGGGATGGAATCAACACCTTTGAGAGTTGAAGACATATTAGATGGAGCATCCAACTTCTTATATTGGAAAGAAAGAGTAACTTTGGAGTTAAAGGATTATGACCTTTAGGAGTTAGTGGACAAAATAGTTGTTCCACCGATAGATCCAACAGATTTGGTAGTTCACCAGAAGAAGGTGATCAAAGCCGTTATGCAGGTACTCTTGGATTTAGTGAAGGATCATCTAATTCCTCACCTGTCCGAGAAGAGGATGACCAAAGAGATTTTTGATTCCTTGGTAGGTTTATTCTAGAGCACTAACATGAATAGGAATATGGTCTTAAGGAATAAACTCAAATTGGTGCAGATGTCTAGATATGACAATGTTACCGGATATTTCATGAGGGTCGTATAGGTGTGTGATCAACTTGAAACCATAGGGGAGAAAATAGAGGATGCAGAGCTCATGAATGTGGCATTGAATGATCTTCCTAAGTCACAGGAACAATTTGTCAAGGGATTCAGTTATCAAGAGAGTATTCCATATTGGCAAAGACTTTGGGATGGGTATATCCATGAAGAGACTCAGGAGGAGTCTAAGAGAAGAAAGCAAGGAATTAGTTAGGAGAACTTGGCTTTTGTTAGTAAGAAAAAGAAGGACAAAGGAAAGAGTTATAACAAGAAGGGTAATAGTGATGGAGGATCATCATAGCCAGGGAAGAAGAAGGATGTAGCACACCCATTTCAGAACTCTGGGCTTACTCGCGCTCTGATACCCATTTGTACACACCATTTGTACAAAGCTCATACATATATCATATATCCCATGCATTTAAACAAATAAACACATTTAACTCAGAGTAAAACATATC
>SNQJ01S0035426.1:90758-104174 GCA_010110895.2 Picea sitchensis | reverse complement strand
AGGAGCTATGTGGAACATAATATAGACTGGCTGGAGGTTAAATCAAGGTTGAGAGTTGTTGAGAGTCTAAGAGAGATCAAGAACTAACAAAATCTGATTCGAATCTATTGAAGAAGGAGGATGGAATGAACTATGGTTTCCAACAAGACTGAATGAAAATCTTTATTGGAACAATATATAAACACAATGCTATAAGAAATCAAATTGTTGCAAGATTTTTTTGATACCATAAAGCCATATAGTCTTCATCATTATCCCCTAGTTGTACAATTCAATCTATGTGAATAAATTTACTTGGAGTCGAACATAGAAATAAATCATTGGATTATAGATCAATAATGTAAATCATTAACCAATGCGAGATGACCCACCATTAATGTCAATGGGAGTCTAGGTACAAAAGTACATTGTAGTTGGTGTGAATGGATGTTTTGGAGTCAAACACCTATAAAATCCATCAATCAAGGGACATTGATGTATTCCCTTTACTAATAGTGAGCGAACCCGCCATTAAGGCATGCATGCATCAAGGTACTTATAGACATCTCTAATCTCGATCCCTGATGATGTGTTGGAGTTGATGGGATGAGATTTGTCAAAAGGTGGTATTTATGGAATCCTACATCATCCAACATGAGAAAAAAAAATGATTTCGAAGTACCATAATACAATATTGAATTAGCATGAACTTATATAAGAACGTATTGTGAATCTTGCCTACCAAAAATCCTGGTTTTCAAGAAAAACTCATGTCCAGTTGCACCAGAAAACTGGTTTTTACAATTGAACTTGTTTTTTCTCTTTACTATTGTATTCATTTATTTACACTACCCTACTTTGCTTGAAAAATAAATCATTTTCTCAAGTGTAGGATTATTTCCAATGCATCCATTTATGCAACAAGATCTTTGTTACACTTATATCCAAATTTGAAAAGTATACCTCCATGATTGTCGGGATATGAGAGACCTGTTGTTCTAGCTGAGATGGTACCATGAAATGTTGAACAATGGAACAATATGGTTGCCTGATGACTGTTTTGAACCAAGTTTCAATATATTCTTTGTCTCCTCAACTCTCTTTGGTTGTCATGCCATAAATTTCTTCAGAAAATTGCTCATGAAACTCTTGAATGCACAAGGGATCTGGTGACAAACATGCGGGATATTGTTTGATACTTGTCTCTAGTGTCTATTCTCCATATGATGTTATCCATAAATATTATATATGATTGCAAGGACGATGAAGGAAGACTTCTAAGTGTTCTTCTTTTGGATCAGGATCATGGATTTGCTCTACTTCTCGAGATGCAGATTCCTCCTTTGTGACAATTTTGAATTTTGGACAAGGATTTAAGAAATTCCTTGTGGCGATAAGTCTTTTTTTGCTCAACAAGTTCTTGAACATATTTAAGTTTTTTCTGTTGTTCTATCTCTTGTTAATAAATGTATTAGTAGTATGAGGGTTCTTACAACACCTTGAAAGTAAGGATAATAACATGAAATCAACATAAATGAAATCACACCACTCAAAGAAATTTTTAGCAATCTAAAATAAGATCATGCACTTGAACTCCTCATGATACTAAAACCCTATTGTCACCAAGTCATATGTTCACATGAGTTATATCTTCACAAAAAAAACTCACTTGCATACAAAGGAAACACACTTATTTGCAAAAAATGGAACACAAGTGCATAAAAGGAAACTTACTTGCATGAAAGAAAACAACTAGGTTTTAGAGAAACTCACCAAAGTGAATGCGTTGGGCTAGAAACCCTTAAAAAATTATGAAGTAAGGGCACCTTTGTGTCTTACCACTTCTCCTCCCCCAAGTTGCAACTGTAGCTATAAAAAAAAACTTGTGAAAGTAACCTACCTATGCTCTAATCCCTTGTATCACCTCCCAAAAAATGGTACCAAAAATGCCAAGAAAGTTAATTAGCTAGATTGCTAATCATTAAATCATCAATCCATGGGTGTAAGCTTGTTGGAGATATTACACACACCTAGGATTTTCATTTCATTTTATTTTCCTAATTTTATTTGGTTATGTTGAGGGTCCCTTAGTTTGAGGTATTCTCCCCTAGACAAGGGTGCTACATAACCCCCAGTTAATTCTCAGTTACCGTTCAATTAGACTACTTGAGTGAAGTTTTGCATGCTAACCTTGGCTTTATGACCAAGTGTTTCATGCTAACCTAGAGATAATCACCAATAATGCGCACTTGCATTGGGATCATAACCAGTAAGGTGCATTCCACATGTGTGAGTGATCTCCTCCTCATTTCACTCAAGTTTGGATAGTTAAGTGACGACCACATGGCCAGTTAACTAGGACTAGGTGGAAGTTGACTCCAATGCATGCCAGTGTGTGTCGCATATCTCTAGAACACACCTAATCTGAATTATCTTAGCTACTATGGTGATTTAGTTGTGTCATACAAAGTATATCACTTGTATTGTATCATTCTCTTACTCATATAATATAAATTGTTTCATTCTTTTCTCCAATTTTTGTCTCCTCTCTTCATCCACCATTGCAAGATGTGTATGATTCATTGTTAGCTAGATCTTTTGCATATGTATCTCAAAAAATATATATGGTATCAAATCCCATAGGCCGCTAGAAAGATTGTCACCAACACTCTTTTGAAGGTACCAAAGATAGAACAAAGCAGTAGGAAAGATGGAATTTCCCGCATCTGCAATTCTAACTCTATATAATTACTTCGAATGGAAGCCAAGAATTATACACCAACTCAGGGGTACAGGTTTGTATCGGATATCCATGGCGACCGAAGCATAACCCACCTCAGTAGTGGAAACATCCAAGTTCTTCAACCATATGGATGAGGCTCATGGTCTCATATGCATGTCTATTTCTTCCGACCTATGGTTTCATATCGATGCATGCAAGACCCCAAATGAGATCGGGACCAAATTCGCTGGTCTCTTTGGAAATAAAGATGAAATGAGGGGCCATTTTCTCGAAGTAGAACTAAACTCCTTGGGTCTGAAGAACTTTGACAATGTCCAATATTTATTCACCAAATTTAAATCCCTCTTTCATGAATTGACAAACGGTGGTATCGACAAATCCAAACAAGAAAAACAACTGGTTCTTACTATCATGGAAAAATTTGGACCAAAATATAGTGTAATTTTCTCTACATTTCATTCTAATAGATTCACCACAGGACCAAGCTAGACCATGCCTTCATTGTCATAGTTCATTGAAGCTTTGACATAGAAGTAGGATAAGCTCATTCACATGGGCATAATCAAAGGCCGCAAGGTACATGCACTTGTTGTGCATGATGGAAGAAACTCTCAAAATCCTAAATCCAAACTAAAAGGAAAAGGAAAGGAACATGCAAAGCCAAAGAAGGAAGGGTACTCAAAACCCTTCAATGATTCCTCAGGTTCCAAAGGTGGAAAAATCAAGCAAGGGAAGAAGTGTGGTTATTGCAATTGTGGGAAACATCCATAATATGCATGCATGAAGAAGAAAATAGATATTATGGTGCAAATACTTCAGAAAAACAATTTTGAGGACTTCATTCCCGAGGATTCCAAGAAGAAGTTAGAAGATCAATCCCATGAGAAAGGTAATATTCATGCATCAATATCTATTCATTCTTCTCCTGATGCATGGCTTGTATATTTAGGTGCTTCCCATCACATGTAAACAAAAAATGATACTCTATCTTCTGTAACTACATGCATGGGGACTCCTATCCTCATGGGGGATGACTCTCCAGTAAAGATCATCGAAAAATGGAGAGTGGAACTAGATCATGGAAGCTTTGAGAATTTCCTGCATGTTCCTCAAATTTACGTGAATTCACTCTCAGTGTATCGTATTACACACTAAGTATTAGGAAAATATAATATACCTAGGGAGGTACCCAATGAGAATGTGGTTATGTATTATTAGTGGAAGTCATTTAATATATGAGAATGTGGTCATTCAATGTAAGGTTGACTAGGTCCACTATATTAATAAAGGCCCACTATCGTAGTTAAATGTAATAAATGTGATAAGGCTCTCTAGAAGGTTCCTAGGAGATAGAGAGAGATATATAAATAAGTGTAAGCAATGTAATGAAGCATAGTGAAGAATATTGTGAATGTATCAAGCATTGCTTGAGGAGTGTTATCCTTCCTTAAGGATTAATATATGGTGTTACCCTACCTTAAGGGTTTTCTCTATTTCTTGTGTTCAGTATTTGGTGAATGGTTTGGATTATTCTTGTTGAGATTCTTGGTTATTTTGATATTTATCTCCAGATATATTCAGGCACTTAACAATTGGTATCAAAGCACTTTCCTTGGCCAAAGAAGGAGAGATTTTTTTTGTCTCTTTTTGCATATTTTTTCTAAAAAAAAGAAGAGGGCGACGCACTTCAGGTTCAGATCTGAAATTTTTTGAGCAGAATTTGGCTAAAAAAATTGGGCATTTGAATTCCTCTCGGAAAAATACCCAATTTAAAAAAAAAATCAACCGAAACAGAGTCCGGGAAGTAAAGTTATGAACATTTTAAATTCAACCGTTTTTCAGGGTTTTTATGGAAAAAACCGTGATTTTCTGCAGTAAGTTATTTTTAACTTTAGTTTTTGTTGAAGATTTATTCTAGGCATGCTATTTTTTACTGGAAGAGATGATGTCCCTAGTATTGAATAATTTATACAATCTCACAAGTCATTATGGAAAGGGAAGTGGAAATATTTTGTAGATTGGGGTTTCAAAGATGATGCTCTCATATGGTGGAAATCATTTCACCATTCTGAGTGGATGTCATTTTCTAAGGAAGCACTTGAAAAATTACTTTTAGACAAGTGGTCTCATACAAAGAGTAAGGATAAATACATCACCAAGAGTTTATTTTCATGTAGAAAATCTATATTACAAGTTCATGTTTGTATCCATAAAGAAAATGTCATTGTTTCTATTAACCCTAGTCGCCAACAAAATTTTATCAATATTTAGTTGGTTAATAGATTGCAAGTTCCTACAAAGAATATTCACAACACACAGGTTGAGGGTGAAATGTTAAAATTTTTAAAGATTTGAAGCTCAGTATGGATAAATATGTGTCGTATTCATATTTTTATGCTATGGATATGGATGACGTGGATATTGTTTTGGGATATCCTTGGATAGAATCAATGGGTACCATTAATATTAATGTGAAAAATAAGTTTTTTAAGTTTTGGTACAAGAAAAAGAAAATCACATTGTAGGATGTGACTCTTAATAATAAATATGGGCCCATAGAGGCCAACAAAGTAGTTATTGTCGAGTCTGAAGTTGAATCGAAGGTAGATTCTACAGAAGGAGATGAAGCAAAACCACAAGAAGGAGACATCCAAGAAGCTAAGGAGGTCATTGACTCAAAGGCACAATGTGTTGTAGATTTGAAGAAAAATGAACATATTCCTACAGTTGTTGTATATCGTCATCTACATCATATAGAGAAACAACAGTCATCAAGGAAAGGGTGCGAGCTTCAACACATTTATACACTAGCGGAGCACCAAACAAGAAACCGATCAAGAGGTGCATGGAGGACTACCAACACTTTAGGAGGAGCTCAAGCTAAAGAAACAATCCCATGGAAACCCTGACATGATGTAGAGCAAGATCAGGGTGGCAAGGCAACATATGGACATCATGTTCGACTTCCATTGGGATGAATGAATGGTTGTACTTGGTACCAATTAGCTACATTTCCTAACTGGTCATATTGTATGGTTTCTTCTCATGTTTCGAGGATGAAACATGTGAAGGGGGATGGAATGTAGTTTACCTAGGGAGGTAATATGGGGTACCTAGGGAGGTACCCAATGAGAATTTGGTTATGTATTATTAGTGGAAATCATTTAATATATGAGAATGTGGTCATTCAATGTAAGGTGGACTAGGTCCACTATATTTTTTTGTATGGATGGCGGAATCGACAACTAGTTGGGCACGTACTCCCGTCGACTAGGTCCACTATATTAATAAATGCCCACTATGGTAGTTAAATGTAATAAATGTGAGAAGGCTCTCTAGAAGGTTCCTAGGATATAGAGAGAGCATAGTGAAGAATATTGTCAATGTATCAAGCATTTCTTGAGGAGTGTTATCCTTCCTTAAGGATTAATATATGGTGTTACCCTACCTCAAGGGTTTTCTCTATTTCTTGTGTTCAGTATTTGGTGAATGGTTTGGATTATTTTTGTTGAGATTCTTGGTTATTTTGATATTTATCTCTAGATCTATTCAGGTTCTTAACAGAAAATGAGATATTTATCCTGTGTATCAACCAAAAAAGGGGATTTCAAGCCAGTGTATTTGTGAACAATGATGATTACTCGCTGATACATTGTTTATCGACAAATGAGTGAGATCTTCAATTGCTAAAAAATGATCAAGTTGGGAGGGAAAGGAAAATAATTTGAATTTAATCATTTTGTAATCGATAATTTTCATGTCTATATGGGTGAGGACATTTCTTAAAGGGGGACCAATTTATTTAATGAGAACAAAATTTTAAGAGAAGGAGAAAAGAAATTAAGGCAAGTTGACAACGTTGACACAATAATAGCCTAACTTCAAAATTCCATAACTTTCTCATATGATTTCTGATTGAGGCACCATTTTTGCGATGTGGAGAGAATAGGTAGATGTTTCTAGTGAGAAAACTTACCACTTCATTTGAGCATTTAAGTAATTCATGGATACTGAAGGTCACTTGACGAAAAATACCATGGTAATCATTTTGGCACTTATGGACCTTATATTTTGATTTTGTCAGTGGTGTTGGATTCATAATCACACAAAACATATAATTGGCATGTATCAGAGGTGAAAAATCCACTTTGACTAGTTCCTAAACTTACGAGCAAAGGCATTTTTTAATAAAATTTTGGGCTCCATTCTTTCTATTGCTTCACTTTAATTCAATTTTTCCAATTCCTGCAACATCTGTGTTACATAGGATCTCAATATATCCATTGGAAATGAGGTAATCCATCAGTGGATGAGAAATAGTATTCCATGAAAATAACCAAATTATTCTGCGAGCACTTGATACTAAGTATGTGAAAGGAGTTCCAATTCTTTTCTGAGAAGCAATTTAGAGCTAGCCTATGTCTTGTAGACACTGCAATCAACCCATATAGCAATAAAAGGAACTTTCACAGTCAATATTAGTCATAGAATCAAAAGGTGAAAAACATATGTGCGGATATGATGAGTGTAATGAAAGTTACCAGCGACACAAACACACTAACCAAGACCATTATCATATGCAATCAAGAGCACAACTGTGACATAAATCAAAATCCATGGGAAATCAAATATCAACCATATAATCAAAATTAAATGCTTAACCATTGAAAATAAAAATAATCTAACTAATGGGTGCAACGATCAAAGGATCTGATTTGGAAGAGTTTTAGGAGGGGTCCCAAGCCTGCATCAACAATTGGAGAAAAAATGCATGAAGCCAGAATATCTACCTATTTTCCCTGAATTATGAGAATACAATGCATAGGCTCATGTCCCTATCTTTTAGGGTCATTCTAGAATAAGTGTGCAAAAGATACATGGAATATTTCGTCATGGTTGGCTCACTGGTGATACTTCCATGCTAGCTAGTAGATTTTATCTATTACAATAAGAGGATGAATGATTAAAAACTTTGTTTCCTTAAACTGTGTCGACGATCCAGGTTGATATATTCATTGTGGGGCTCACATAGGTTTGGTATATATAAAGATATTTTCACCAGGTGCATATATATTATTCCTTAGGTGTCGCTTCATTGCTCACAAGCATCCATAGCCCCGATGGAGTCACCATGGCATCATAGAACTTGCTCCACTTCCAGAGAGAATCCATATCCTTGGCAAAGGTATATAAACACATGGGAGGTTGTTTATAACAACCCTCTTTTCAAAGAATATGATGTTGATTCAAACCAACAACCAACAAAGGAGAAACTCAGTGAGACAACTTAAAAAATTTCAAGTGTAGATGAAGTTTAACTTTCTCTTTCCAAGTCAATCATTAGACCTTGGGAAGAATATAGAGTCAAAAAGCACATAATGTGTATTGGATATGAAAAGGAAGTGACCTTTCATATTCTTGATTATTCCAATCCAATCCAATTCCATAGTACTGTATTTTATCGAGAACATTCATATTCACTTGCTCAAATTCAAGAGAAGATTATAAAATCCCAACATTATCAGCAAGTTGGCCATATGGAAGATCGATGTTTTTATCTTCATCCTTGTGAGAATTGTAGAAAGAAGAATCATCCTTCAGACAAGTGTTCCAAACATAAGAAATATGCAAGAGTAAAGAACCAGTATGGGTTGATGAATTCTTGGAAATGGTCATCAATAGTCAATACGATATATTATTCATACCGTAGAATTCAATCTCGAGTATTGACACATCTTGTAGTGGAAATATTTTCATATTCTCACCTTGTACTAGATAGGGGGAACAATACCAGTGTTTGAAAGTTAGGCTTCAAGTATCAAACTCCTATCAATCAAACAATACCAAGTGAGTGTGTCAAGCGAGCATGATTTGGTTTGTGCTCATCCAAAAAAACCATATTGGTTTTTGGTTTTACTTAAATCACCACTTAGTAGAAGACTTACAACTCCTGCTAGAAAACTGTTTGTGGTTTTCCTTAAACCTCCATTTAGTACAATACTTTCAACTTATTCTAGAGAATAGTTTATGATCATCTTTAAACCAACATTCAAGAGCACTTCCAATTAGTAGAAGACATCAAATTTAGCTTCTAGTTAAATTAGGAAATGTTCTAGGAACCATTGAGCCTTAGAGCCAAGTGCCATGGTCTACCTTAAACCACCACCACCATTGTTGGCATTGTGCATGGTTATAATACCCTAGGTTCAAATTATCTTGACCAACAAAACCCATTAGACATTGGACCTTTCGGCATCACTTGCATGAAAGTGAAGTCTCACCTAAGGTATCTATTGGGGCTGCAGGAACCGAGTTTTTGTAGTAGTGAGGGAATGGGAGGTGATCATCTTTGTCATTCTTACTTATTTGTTATGCGAGGGTTATTCTTTATTTTCCCTTCTTAGATTACTTAGTGAATTCTGTTATGCATGATCATTATACTTAAGATTAAAACAAAAACCAATCACTGTAGCATTCATGCTATTGCATAACGTTCACACAGAGAATAATTCTAGTCTAACATGCATCAAGAAAGTATCCATGATAAATCACATAAAAGATAAATAAACACAGTAGTTAACATGGTTCACCCTACTTTGGGCTACATCCACAACATATGACTTATTTATTATTATTTATGCAATTGTCTCGGGCTTGCGCACTATGATTACAAAGATACCTTGTGTTATATTTTCCTTCTCCTAGCCTAGCCACTCTACAGTGCAATCCTCTCTCTCTCTCTCTCTGCATCATTTCCTCAAAATTTAGACATATAATCAATATTGAATTCTGCAAATCATTCTATCACTCTCTTTCTCAACCCGAATAGAAGAACTCAAAAGAACTAAAAGAGAGGAATCTCTATTCTCCCATTCCAATACATATTTATACATAAATTATAGGGCTTAAAACTATACTTTATTCATCCCAAAAACCCATTACAATGCATGATAACACGAGTTGACTTGTTGTTCAGATTGCCTTTCCTACTTTTCTGCATGCTGCTTTTGCACTCTGACAACTATTCTTTCCTACTTTTGTGAGTCCTTCTATCTTTAGCATGTTGGGATGTCATCCTTCCTTTTCACTCGCTTTCTTCTCTTGCTTTATTCCCTTCTTTATTCTTCTTCTTTATTCACTTGCTTTATTCCTCTCATCCTGCACTATACCCATAAATGTACCTCAATTGCGCACTCCTAAGTATTCCTTATTCTTTTGTGCACATCTTCTATACTTAAGATTTTAATACATATTATTTCCATAATTCCTGTCCAATAGGCCCCCAACATTCAACTGTGGCTCATCCTGAGCCACTTAGGCCTCTTGAGTGCTCCTCTACCCTTGGATGAACTTTTGGGAGGATTCCTTAGCTTCCACAACTTCCTTTATTATTTCTTCTTCTATTTCCACAATCTCTTCGACCCCATCTACAATTAGGGTTGCAAGTTTTTCTTTTGATTCTTGTGCTACTTGTTTTACCTTGCCCTGGGTAGTGGCCAATTCACATATCACCCTCAATGCTTCTTCTTGCAACAATCCTAAGAACTACTGGAGGAACTTCTACTGATCCCACATATTTACAACCTCCACGTATGATTTCCCATGTGCCAAAATTGGTGTCATTCATTCAACTGGTGGAAGGGTGTTTATTATCTCTAAATCTTTTTGGGCCTTTTCCTACGCTTCCCTTAATTTTTCTTCCACGACCTTCATCTCTTAATCTTCTACCATATCTGTCCAGATTTGTGCACTTTCCTCATTGAGTTTTGTGCATTATTCCTCCACTTTCTTGATGTTGTCTATGGTTTTCATCGTCGTTCTTTCTCTTCCTTCTTGTTCCTTTGGTGGTGTTCCCGACGTACTGTGCAACTGTAGATCCTCGATTTTTGTGTAGAAGCCTTTGATGGCTTCACCAATTTTCAAGACCCACTCCTCCATAGTAGCCTCGACTACTATCAGTACTTCCATAATTTCTTTGTACAACTTATGGATGGATTCTTGTGTCTTCTACATCATTATCTCAGCTTCATCCTTTTCTTTTAGAAATTTCTTGGCCCTTTCCTCGACCTCATTCTTTTCCTTCATTGCTTGCTTAGCCTTTTATTCAGCCTCAATCTTCTCCTTTAGTGTGATTTCCACTTTTTTCTTTACTGCATTCTTGTACTAGAGAGTTGTTGTGTATTCCTTCTATAGTTTTTTATTTTCCTTTTCAACCTTCATCAACTCGTTGGAAGCGGTATATGCGCATAGTCGTAATTCCTGCACGATACTAGTTTGCAATCCATGTAACACTATTGTGGGAATCTACAAGACGACTAAGTCCATGTGACTTAGTCCTTGTACTTTCTCTTGCATTTCAGGTGTGGGGAACCCAATTGCATCTGCTGATAGCTTATCACTCTATGCCCTTCGACCATTTGTGAGAAGTGAGAAGTGGTATCTTTTTCTTCTCCCATCGTGCCTACTGGTTTTCCTTCCTTGGATATTCTCTCTGCTACCAAGATTACTATTTCCAACCATTGTTGCAATTCTATCATTTTCTCTTTCATCCTTTTTCCGATTTCGTCCTACCACTATGACATTTGCCGAACTACCTCTTCAGTGGAATTCTTTCCCTGGTAACCAATTCGGTCTATGTCATCATATTTCAATGTATAAACGGTCGGTTCCTTGTGTGCTTTATTCTTTTTGTGCACACCTCTTGTTGGCTCTTTCCCCTTGTCTTTTCTTTTACTTTACGTCCCAGGATATCTGTTGTGTTTGTTCTATTGATGGTGCGATCTCCTGTAGATCCTTTGTGCCATTTCCTTGACTGTTTTCATGATCATTCCATGTGTTGTTATGTTGTTCTTCCTCTTCGGTTCCAAGTTTCTCTGTCTCAGGGTCATCTACAAGGATTTTCCAATCTGGGTTCCAATCTTGCAAAATTATTTGGATACCTTCTTCAGTAACCTTGTATTTCTTCTGGACCCATTCCTCTCTTGGGTCCTTCTTTGCTTGGAAATATATGTGATGATGGTTTTCACGAAACTACGCAACCGATGCATATGCTTCCACTAGTTGTGGTGTTAAGCGCGATGTGTACTTAATGCACTATTGAATCCTTTCCTCATAGAGAAAAAATCGATGTTGGTATCTATTTGGCATAATTTATTTTTTGTATACCAGAAGTTCCGGTACTTTGCTACTAGATAGGGTTTCCCTTTGAGGCCCAAAAATTGCACATCCTCTAATTCTTCCCATGCTGTGAATGCAAGAAAAATCAGAAGCCATGGATAGTGGAAGTCCACACCTTTATCTTGTGCATCTACACAGTCAATAAGAAACTAGTTCAATAGGAAGAGTTCCCAACTCATTGAGGTCCCTTCCACACACTTCTTTTATGCAACTATTACTCTGGTTGGCACTTGGTACTTCTTGCATTTATTTAACATCTTGCATGCTAATGCCTATGTCACAAGTATGATAGTTTGGTTGCATATGCTAGGAACGTCCAAGCCACACAACCATATAACTGTGTGAAATTTGTTTTTCATGGCCTTCGACAAAGCCCTATCAATCTTGCTATCTACAAACATTGGGGGTAGGATCTTTCCCTTGTGTATGTAATCCTATGATCCTGGTGATCAAGTCTGTTTCAATCGAGATTGGCCTATCCAACCACAAATACCCTCCATGCACACAATATAGGAGTAACTAGACACATGCATTTACTTTGTTTCTCCTTCCGAAGTGTGGGATGTCGAATAGGTTGAGCAAGCCTTCTTGCTCCAATCCTCTGGCACATACCTGGGGAACAAGTACACTCTGATTTTTTGATGTGTCTATTTTAAACTCTAGATAATGGTCTTGCACCAATTTAAGAAACTTCTTTGTTTATGTAATTTCATGGTCTGCATAATGGAGTTGTGGCACCTTCCCCAACATATCTTCATCGACGATGATCCCTTCTGGTATGTTGTGCTTCACCAATATGTGGTTAACATTCCTCAGCACTATCACTGGTGGGGCATCATATTTTCTTGGTGGGATGTAATCGTGGGGGAACCTCAGATCTGATAATGATGTTGCTCCTAGAGTCTCTACAACCTCTAGTACCTCTGGTTCTACTGGTGATTCTTTCGTGAAAACCTTCTTTGGTACGAGAATTGGTGCTTTCAGTGGTTCCTTCTTAGTTTTTCTCCCGTGCTCTGTTTGCTCTTCCTTGCGTGCATCTCATAGTAAAAATAATTAAGAATTGTCACTGCTCAAATGATTTTGTGCCTCCTTGCCAACTGTTCATGTCTCTTCATTCCTTAACTACCTTGTCCCATCTGCCAACGAGGTTGATGAATGGCTAAATAAATGCGACTTCATTACAAAATCCACTGTGTGAGTTTTCCTTGTACTTCGAATCTGTCACGATTTTTAGTGGATTTTACCATTTAATATTATACGATGCCTTTATGATCTATCATTACCACTTTGTAGTCACTTTTTCCTTGCTTTAATGCCTTTTAATGGTCTTGTTAGTACCATACTGCACAACTGTTCTTTCTTTCTCATTTGTTTGCTTTGCGGTTTTTTCCTTCTGTGTGTTATTTACTTAACTGGTGCAGTTACATTCCAATAGTGTGACAAGTATCCTTTCTTTGCTATTTCTTATGTCTTTGTGCTCTGTAATATTTTTCTTTCTCTATATCTACTTTTTATTT